>OMKP01047548.1:0-10627 GCA_900302375.1 Bathygadus melanobranchus | reverse complement strand
TTTAGAGACCGATAAAACCCATTGGATTTCCCCGACGAGTAGGGCTATCAAAGGTTTAATGACTGAATGGTTTGTATTGGGTATGTTTTTATATTTGTGCTTTATTTGCTCCCTAGAGCGTTTATTAGCGGGATTGCAGCTGAAAGAATATGGCTAAAATTGTATTATATGTCATAAGAATACATCTAAGCAACACATCAAATTAAACTCGCCATAACGATGGGGAAGTGATATTGATACGCCTGTTAACTTTATTAACTTAATTAGGCCTTCACGCAGTCGGCAATTTTTGGCCAATTTCCCCTCCTGCCTTCGGCATCAGCAACGTGTTGCTTTTAGCCAGGATTATATTTTGTATTCTTCATATTTGTTTAATATTAGAGTTTGCTCATTGTATGTAAAATACGACGCCCTGGTAGGCGTGTTTGCGATTGGTGTGTGGAAACACCGCTTCTTTTACGTGAATGCGCTCATAGATTGGGAAACATGGGTTTAATTAAAGGAACTGTAAGCCATATTTATTAAAATAAGTGTGAAATATATTCCAACAGCCATCACTGATATAGAGTGTTTAGCTAGTAACATGGGTCTCCCAGTCCCATCGCTCTGCAGTAAACAGAAAAACTTTTTCTGTATCCCGTTATGACTTTATCCAATCAGAAGAGAGAACTGCATAAAGAGGCAGCCCTCTCTGCACGGACAGGCAGCAGGATTTCAGCAGGGGAATCTCCCGATTCCAGCGCTCCCAGGAATGGCATACACAACCGAACATGCCAAGCAAAGAAAGATAAAAAGAGACAGGAGTCATGTAAGACCCGTGTTCAACTGGTCGCGTGGGGAGAAGGGAGGGGAGTGCTAACTGCAATAACAGGAAGTTAGCCAAAACCATGACATCGCTTACAGCACCTTTAACGATTTGATAATCACTGTCATGACACCGCTTATGCGTGATTGCGGTTATTAGGCTTAGTGAAGCCAGCTAACGGAAATATATCCTGGGTATGTTGAACTCGCTTCGTATCGGGCCCCTGGTCTTCCCCCGAAAATGGAAGGTGAAAACGAGCCATCGCTCACTGTCTGTCAGTGTACATTCCCATCAAGGGAGAGCATAACCTTCTGTAGGTCAAATGCACACAACATGTCAAAACCCGGCCACAAGAAATAAAGACAGATGTTTTGTGGCAGCTGTCTGAAAACTAGACTGAGTGGGTGATCCATGAGGCCCCTATGTTGCAGCTCTGCTTAGTGTACCAGGTTTCATCGCGCATGGCTCAAGGACAGAGTGATTCGCAGACTCTGGTTCCTCGCTCCACAGATCAAAGTGTTCATCTGAATACATTTGCAAAAAGAACAACACTAAATAAAGGTCAGGTTTGCATGCCGAAAATGAAGGAAACACAGTGTCACTCATGCTCAGTCGTGTTAGGACATTGTCCTAGGCTGGCCTCTTTACTAACACGATGTCAGACTGTTGCACGCGCATCAAGCTCGATGACCGATGTGTGTTTAGAGGATTTGATGTTGTTGTACACAGAGCAGTGCATGCAGCACGCATGCAGCGTGATCAGCCACTCCCTTCTCGAGTGCTGAGTTTACTTGGTCCAGATGGAATTGCATGCAATATAACCGATGAGTACTTGGTTTGGTGTTTTGGAATAGGCCTACTTTTAGAAGTCGTCTGCCTTTTGTTTAGTTCAATTTGCAGGCAAAATTGTAGGATTTCCTGCCCCATGTTTCTTACCTATATACCGCCCACGTAGCAAAATGCATTAGTCTATGTAGCCTAAACACATTGTGCTGATTGCGATGACATTCAACACGCACACCCAACAGACGTGCACACACACACACACACGGACTCGCGTCTCTCTCTCTTTCTCTCTCTCTCTCTCTGTTTTAAGTAGGCATGTCAGCTGGGCGGGGGATCATATATGTATTTTATTAGTCAAAATTAAACGAAAATCATGCCACTAAACAGATCACACGACCTAAAAAGTTAATCTTAACTTTTGCAAAACTCGACTCGTCCAAGAGATGCCGCTAAAATACTGTAATGTATCCAACCCGCCGTATCCAACCAGATCCAACCTATGTCCTGGATGGTCTGGAGTGTAATTGATCTAAACCAATCACGCTCGGTGTAGGCGGTTCTCCATTGTTACTACAGAGACACGAAGAAGTTTGCACCGACCTGCCGCTGTACCTATGAGTTCCTATGTTGGCGTACGGATCTAGGTTCATGACGATCTGTGACCGAAACGTGACACACGTCTTGAGTATGCCGAGATAAAGGCACATCTTGCTCTCTATGCGATAATAATGGCATGCGATGGTTCTTCTATGGAGGATTTTCCGGGTAAAGTGATGCCCAGACCACCGTCGTGCACATGCAACAAGAAGTGCAAAACTAGAAGCAGCAGTGTTATATTCTTTGGATTATTCCTGCTGTCGCTGTCTTTGCATGTCATCACGCTCGTCTGCTACTTGGATCTCCGGTCAGAAGTAAAAAGGGAAATAGTTCACCAAAAGAGAGACTCGATATTGACACTGGGTGGAAGTGATTTGACCGACCCGCCGGCGTTCTCACACGGCGCCCAGCAAGCGGACTCCGGCAGCAGTGGAGAGGGTCGTGAGGTAAGCATAATAACATCAAGTTCTGGGGCATATCAGTAACGAGACTGCTTGAACACAAACCCAAACAAGACCTCGTAGCTCTCATTCCTAACACACGACCGGTTCATGTTCAGTCACCTCTGCTTCCTTCTCGTATTCCACGTTCCCGTGTCAGATTTTGTTAATGCTATGTCAAGGCATGTTTTGGGACAAGCTATTTGTACAGTAGCCTGTCTAGGGCTTCATTCTTCAGTTTCACTGGGATAGTCTGTAGTTGTAGTTTCCCAGCAGATGTCATGCAGTTTATGGACCCGTTAGGTTGTGACCGGTTAAGATTTCCATCAACCGTTGCCAAAACAACCACAAATGAAGTTTGAATGAATAGGACAACAGAAATATAATGCACATATCATCTATTCATTAAAACAGACATTGTAACTGTGGTTACTGTTGTTATTAATGTTGTTATTATTATTACTGTTATTAGTGTGAAGCTATTGTATTTTAATGCAAATTCTAGCACATTTGCACACAAATTACTTAGTCTATAGCTGTTCCCTATTTGCGATAACCTTCACATAACTGGCTCAGGCTTGGTGTGCCACTTACTTCTCTAAAAGGGGCTGGTGGAATTGCTAGAGCAGGTGGACAGCAAATTAACTAATTCACGAGCAGGTGCAAACCCCCAGGCTGATGTAAATTCATCTGGACTTTAGATGGGCATTTGGTACTTGGCACTAAGCCAGTTGCATCTCACATGTGTTTTCATTTCTGGGAGCGCACTGATCAAATTTTCATCTGCTGCTCTGGTAACCACCAAACTCCCCCCTTCCCCGCAACAGCACCACCCCACCCGCCCTATAATGTCATCAATACAAAGGGGAGCAGGCGTGGGTCTGCTTTCCTTTGCCAACATAATTTGTTCCTATCTCATCATGTTTTATAACAGTCTTCTTCTTTTTTCCCCCCTTTGGACTAGGGTGGTGTATGTTACATGGTGGTAATAGCCAGACCGACACATTTAGCTCGAGTTAACCTTGGCGTTAACCCCAATGGTAACCTTGACAAGTGAAGTCCCGACAAACAAACAAACCGCTCCATGGGTTATTTTCCTCTTCCGTCCTATTTCAAGTGGCTGAAGCCTATTCATTTGGACACTCACTTTGTCCCTTTTTGCATTGCTTATTTTGGATAGTGGTGATTTCCCCATTGAGATGAGCCTGGTATTCAACCCAGATGGTGATGCCTCATGAGGTGAAAGACTGTTGGCCAGCTGTAAATATTTAACAGGGCTATGATGCTGTCCTTGCCAGATGTCTGCATTAAACAACTCTGATTACACATCCCACAGTTTACATAGTTGGAGAAACGGGAGCATGTGGCATCTGGACCGAGCGGCCGCACTTGTTAGCTTTTGAGAATTTTCCTTTTGAAGATTTTTTTTTTTACGGACCTTAACATTGTTAGTGGATTTTTCACACAAGTCAACATCAAAGCTCCTTGAGTATGGAGTTACTTTTGTGTCTTTATTATGCAATCAAACAGAATAGGTTTGAGATCAAAACTTTCCACGCTGCAATCAAAAAATAGTAAAGACCAAAACTATCAACACTGCGAGCAAAAAATGTTTTATTGCATGTAAAATAAATCTCATTAAAATATTAACATGAATCCAAAAGTTGTATTTGCGACTCCAAAAGTTTCGTTTGCGACTCCAAAAGCTTTGATTGCAAGTCCAAAAGTTGTGCTTGCTGTTAAGCTGAATCTCGTGAGATGTAAGACGCGTCTATATTGGCCAGTCTTGATCGAGTGTCAACTTGGCAACACCCACCGAGAGGGAGTTCTGAAGTCCATGGAGAAAACACGACCAGAGAAGATGAAATTCAGAAATTCGATGCGCAGGTACGTTTACACATAACTTCCGTCATAGTAATAGCAAGAATGTTATGTTTGAACTGGTGCATGTAGACTGCATTTGACAAACTGTGATGTTGTAATGGGTTAAGAAAATACATTATTTTGTCAGCCTGTAGCTGCTAACTTAGCCCAATTAGCTACTTGCTCCCTCGTCATAAGCACATTACATGCCCGGGCTGCCTACAAGCCTGTGTGACGTGCGTTGGCTACTAGTTAAGGGGACTATTAATGTTCAACAGTCTAACATTAGTTTGTTATATTTATTTTATCAGCCTGTGGCCGCATGCTGGGACCCATCTCCATCGCCAGGACCCATGGTGGAAAATTTTCATGTGGAAAAGCACTCATGTTTATTATCAATAAAAAACATTTACATGCTACTATTATATTGCACTGTGTATTGTTTTATCTGCCATATTGTTAATAAATAAGTGTATTATATGTACCAGTGTCAAGCCAGCATAAATAACAAATTCTACTTCTAATTCTTAAAATTAAGTCCCCATTGCAATTCCATAGGTTTTCTGTGTAAAATATGAATGACACAACTTAAAATAACTAATCTATGGGAAAAGGTATTTTGAATTATAATTGGTGTATATATGTTATGTACATAATATCAATACATATTTAAATTTTCTATGAACTCAGTATTCAGCCTATGGGTCAAATTCATAGGTATTCCTTCCTGGTAAAATAAAGGTCAATAAATAAATAAATAGGTCTGATGGGCATTACAAAAGACAATTCATATACCAAATGATAAAACAAGGTATCTTCTTGCATATACAAGCCACTTATCAACAGGAAGTTTTATATGAGCTTAATTAAGCTTGCTTGACACAGGTATTACATGTTTAAATGCGACTGTATTATAGGCCACATAACCTCTGCTTTGTTTAATTGATTCACCATAGTTTATTTAATCTAGGTCTACCAGAAACACAATTCTCTATCGCTGGGACCCATCAACATTGCTGGGACTCACGGTGGAAATCACATGTTGATAGATGACACTCAAACACAGGCGCAAAAAGAGAGGCAATCCCCGTTCAGGTTCCAGCAGCTAACACCGCCGCTAGTCACCCACGGTGACTTGGACCGCTGAGTCTCTCACCCTGCTTTAGATCGCTTTATTGAAGAGCGCTTATTGCGTAAAAAAACACAAATCACAACAGGATTACACACACTCCCACTCAAGCTGGTGAGCATTATTCTCTCAGTAGTGCATTTTCACCGTTCTGTTAAACTGAACGGTGCCGCATTTGTTGTATATGCTACATACGCATCATTACAACCCTTTTTATTGTTACCTTGTACCTTTTTTATTCATAATGATAGAACAGCTTCATCTGAAGTCTTGTGAAATGCATACAAGTTTCATGTCAGTAGGTTAAAGGGGTCAGGAGATATGATTTTTCATTTTTTATTTCATTTTCAATCGATTGCTGTAGTGCCGCCTATGGTCTGATTTGGATTAAATTTGGCCTGATTAATCATATGTCTTCATGTATAAGTTTAGTGATGATTGGCCTATGCTAAGCCCACTTTTTGGCCCCTTAAAGCTCATTGGACCAATTGAGGCTCCGGTGGCCATGTTGTTTCTGGTTATGGGTTCTTGAGGGGCATTTGTTCATCTTAAGAAGCCACGTATGTGAACAACGTTTCATGACCGTAGGTCAAATGGGACAGGAGATGCCTGTTCAAATGCAGCATTTTTCTATTGCTATAGCGCCCCCGATTGTACAATCTAGATAAACTTTGGGTTGATTAATCTTGACCCATGTGCCTTTCAGATAGGATAGGAGCTCTGGTCATTTTTGTCACAAGCCACGCCCAGTGTGAACCCACGCCCCTATTGACAAAAACAACATTTTCAGGCGATTGCTATAGCGCCACCATTTGGCCAATCTGAATCATTTTTGGCCATCTTTTGTTGCCGTACAATTGTGTAAAGTTTCAGAAAAAGTGGCCGCACGGTTTTGGCTACACAGGTGTTTTTGGTGGGATAATAATAAAACGAAGCACTTCATGCTAAGATTATGTTAGCCTATATTCTCGTAGAACTATATTATTCGGCTCATAGAAGCCTATATTTTCTGTCAAATTGAATGCAGACGCTGAGATGAATGGAAGCGCACATTATCGTTATATCGTGAAAGTTAGCGGAGGCGCTAACTCATTTACAATGTAAATGTAAATTTAGTGGAGGCGCTGCGCCTCGCCTATAGACAGCTGTGGGAAACCCTGGGCTAGGTCTATAATCAATATTTGTTGCACTTATCGCTAATAAATAGGTGTAGGCTATGGCCTATGCATAGTAGCGTAAAGTGTTAGGTGCCACTGAATTAACTTTATGCTAATTAATAATACTTAAATAAATTGAATAACAAATAAACTTAGATAAATACAGACTAAACAAAATATAGCGAGGCACATATATACAGTCAGTTGTGCAATTGGATCAAGGAAATGGTCACAAATGTGACCAGGCTGGTCTCCTGTGACCACACTGGGGGTGACGTGAGCCGGAGTGCAAATGGTTTGTCAAGACACCAGAATTTAGAAGGTCCATACTAAATAATAATACTCAGCACCTCTTTCAACAACACAACAAGAAGAAAAACATCGATGCGCGCAAAATAGAAAGGGGCTTGGAAAATATCCTGCGCAGAGTTGGCAGAATTTACTGCTGGATCCAGGGTGAGAATTCTCCGAATAGATCCTGTGCCGTCCTCTTCCAACATGTGGGGATAGCAAAAACAAAACCATACTCTTGATTTTATCATAGAGCATTTAGATTATTATTGTTTTGTTATATTGTTTTTTGCTGCTCGACGTTTGCCGATTAACGTTACGTTATCTTTATAAGTTACAGTTGTATGGAAATATAAAGGTTTTATTGTTTACCTTGGAGTTACCGGTAGAGGTCGTGTGGAACTATACGATGCATGTTATCGTATCCTGATCATCCCTTCTGGCGTACACAATTTCAGACGTCACGTCCTTCTCCAAGCTCGGGAACCTGAACGGGTCCGACGGCGGAGGTTGGCCCAATGGCACCAATTCTCCAGTTGGGTGCCATTATACCATTGGAGAATAAGAGGGTGCAACAAGATGATATAATTCAAACAATGAAATTAAGAGTCATTTAATCTGAGAAAGTCCACGTTGAAAAACAAAAAGGGAGTCAAACAAGTAAAGCAACAGCAAACAAACTTTATAGCGTATACATACCAGGCATACCAGAGACATTAAACATGCTGACTCACTTTCATATCGAGCCCGTTGGAACACCATATTTGGTATTCAATATAGGCCATTCATTTGGTTCCTAGCAAATCAAGAACAGATATGGCAGTAAGTTGGATGGCTGGTATTGTTTCTTAAGGTTTTCCAATTTCAATAAACAACAACGGCCTGAACTGTATATCTTATTAACAAGTAAAGTGTGTGTGTGTGTGTGTGTGAATCTAGAGTTCAGGCATAGTTGGCCTCACAACTGCTCCCAACAGACACCAAATAAATAATAGCCCCAGCGATACGCCAGGATGGGCAAGGCTGAATACTGTGGATGAGAGAGAGCCAGGGTAGTGAAGGAATCCCACTAGTTCTCACTGACCTCTGAACGTGTCCAAGAAAATAGACGTTTTGGGCATTAGGTGGATGCTGTGAATGAGAATGGCCTAGCCCCTTTGTCATTCAAGAATGTGGCCCTGCAGGGTTTAGCAGTAACAGTTGCCCCGTTTCCGCGGGCAACCAGATTTGGTTCACAGTCAAGCATTTTATGCGGTATGGTTTTCCCTGTTAGCCAAGTATGTTTAGCATTGGTATCTTTAAAACATAACACTTTTCAAATCAAATCAGTACCGGAATATTTGCTGGGAAAGTCGTACGCCTATTAATATATACACATTAATTCAATGAATTGCCTTGTGTATCTTTATAATTATCAAAATGTGGGAAAAAATATTCTTCCAAAAAGTTAGTTTTTTTTATCATCCAACTAAATTGATTCCTCTTGTTATTGTTAAACTATTGGGAAAACAACATCCCTAACCTATTAAAATCCATTAAAGCCACAGCTTGCTATTACCAATACTGAAACTTGCAGCTAATCTCAATTAATAATGTTGATGAAACCCCAAGCCAAATGTCCATATTAGATTACATGCCTAAATAGCATTCATAATATTTCTGCACAAGTAATCTGCTTGCATCACACTTTCTTTTCGTGATACGTGACAGAAGACACAACTTTGTAAATATTGTGGAAGACATTGGACATTTAGTGCAAAGTGAGGCTTGCGTATTACAGTCTAAATGTAGACTTTAATGTCTTCATTTGAAGCTGTCCCAACAGTAACACAAAATCAACAGCAGACGTACAAAGAGGTCCTGCGTAGAGTGGGGTTTGTTGATGAGATTCTGACCATATTGATGTTGATGCCTATAATGTGTCTTACATTTCATATGTATATATATATATATATATATATATATAATCTCACTATGGTATTGTCATAACCCTTCCTGATGCTGTCTAGTTGTTTGTCACAGTAACACCCAACAGCCCTCAAATGAAGTCTCTCCACAATGTGGGAAAGAACATTGAAAAGGAATATACTCCAATGTGTTCTTCCTTCCAGGGAAAGGATTGCACTGGTGGTGTTGTGCTAAACATCAACATGATATATAATGAATTATAATGAAGCAAACCTTGAAGCATGACATGTTATGTATAGTGTCATAAGATCAGAAGAGCATGAATTACGAATAGACAAATGTTAATGGTAATTACTAGGTGGTTACACTATTGCCAAAACTTGGTTAGCATTTTCCATCCAAGTCTATGGGCTACACTTAAATCAACATACAGTGGATTGGATGATTTACAATCTTAAATTTCTAAATAAACAACAATGCATCTCTGATGACCACAAAATGAGTCCTTGGGCAAGGCAGTAAATCCCATCTGTCCGGTGAATCTGCACAGTTCCCAACAGTAAAAAGTGTTTGTACCAACCAACTCGCAGGTGTGAGTGTATAATTAAGTGCTCAGTATGAGGTGAAACATTGCAGGACCTAATAACAGCAAGTGTCACATTGTCACTCAACTTCTTACACGCGTAACCTTGGTAACAACAGCGCTCTGTCTGGGCGTGTTGGCTGAGATGAAGGCTTTTATCCAGCCCAATATTTTTTCTCATAACCAGCATATGAAATAATCTGTCCTCTGATGTATGCCTTCAAAGTCTCACCAAGAACAGATGCTGAAACATCTGGACTTTCGTTACCAGCTATTAAAAAGTCAGTTTGATGGGACACAAAAATCTTCATGCCACCGTGGCGTGCACTAGGGAGCATTGGTGGCCTGTTAATATCTATATTAAATTATATGGAAATACGTGTATTTTAAATCAAATATGTGATTTACAAGCAAAAGACGGGTATGGGGTTAAACACCAGGACTTTGGGAGTACAAACTTGTCAACGCAACAGTGAATTGACTTGGCAGGCCTTGAGGACATGACCTTGTAGAGGAGCAGTCCAGTTAGGGAATGAGCCAAGAGTCACAAAGACCGTACGAAATTAGACAACGTGAAACCATTAAGTGTGTTCAGATGGGGAGCGAGCTTGTGCCAGTGGTGTTGCAGCAATAGGTCATGTGATTGGCCGCCGACAGGCGAAACAGTGCAACACACAAACATGGGGGTGATGGTGACCCATCACTGTAACTGTGTCTAATTGGCCATTTTATCATTTCACGTTAACATCCCTCCTTGGGGATTACAGAGTGGACAGAGTTTAGCTTATTAAGGAGTAGACATTTCCCAGAAATGGCTCAACTGGGAGTGTAAACTTGCATTGTGCAAAGTATCACCAAATAGCCCATGCATGCAGTTTGAGCTGGTAATGTCTTTAAAGCAATGATGGCTCGCTAGGATTCATGTTTCTATTTCTTCAGGTTTATGATGTACTAGGCTACTAGCTTGTAAGCCAGTTCCCTCTGTTTAAATGCATCAATTATGTACAGGCCTACATATAGAAAGCCTTACAGAATGCAGATACACAACAAACAGCAATACAATTGCTT
>OMKP01047541.1:0-10646 GCA_900302375.1 Bathygadus melanobranchus | reverse complement strand
TAGAGCCGAAAGCCACTGATGTCCACACAGCAATCCTACGTGATAGGTCTATTGTAGTTTAGCTTTTTGCGTTATTAAAATAACACAAAACTGATTGGTTGATAAAAGCGCAATTCTGCAGCAGTGGTCTCCACCAGTGACGATTCTAACAGAGAAAGTAGTATGAATTGACACTTTTATTTTCTCGTTAGGTTTTCTTAACGAATATTCAAAGCTTGAAATGATGTATTCGGGCCAGCCCTATGAAATTATCAGTTCTAGATTTGAATAACATATGCAATAGTTTAAGTGTTTTTTGGATGAGCATGTGCCATTCGCAGAGTACCTCCCCATAGCGGAGAAGGAACAAGTAGGAACAAGTGCACACATACAAACACAAACACACACACACACACACACACACATGCATTCTGTTGCTGTCGAGGTCTGGTGGCACGGCAATTGAACCTGGGTGAGGCAAGCAGGAAAAACCTGTCTCCTGTATTACCCAAAAAGTAACACTTTGAATTCTGTGACATTAATGCCTTTACAAAAGACCTTTCTATGTCTGCATGTATCCAGCCCCCTCTGGATGATGGACATGGGCACCATTACTGATGAGCTCTGTCTCAAAAAAACAGTCTAAAAGAAAAACTGTGCAGGTGACAGCAGGTTCAGCTGCCCCTGCAGCAGTGCTGCCACGGCCAGTCAATTCAGTCAGTCCCCCGACTGCACCAGCAGACAGCTGCACTTACGCATGCATTTTCCACTTCAACCGCATCACACTTCTGCCTCTGCGTCACAAGTAGAGTCTCCGAGGGATCGCTATGCTGACAGAAAAAAAAACCAATAACTGCAGTGACCTTTGACCCGACTGTAGAACTCACCAGGTTTAGTGTTAGTATTAGGCAAGAGCAAGAGACAAATAATCCTGTGAAGTGTATGCTTCTATGTGTACGACACATGTTGGCCACCGCAAGTCTGTACAACGTTAAGTCGATCACGCCATGTTAAAACGTTGGACCAGCATCATTCTTAAATGAGTCACTTCCACAGGTATCGCTGGAGATAGGCAGTCTATAATAGATGGGCATGATGGGTCATGTTCAGTCAAACCAAACTACTGCCATCTGCAGTTAATGCCATCTGCAGTGAATGCTTCAACATCAATGGCTATACCGTTGATGTTGAAGCGCGGTGGTGGTAGTCTCTGGCAAGTCATTCGTATGCTAGGCTAAGCACGTCGCCTTAGCGCTCTCCATTGGCACGGAGATGGGTTTGCTTACGGCGCCAACTGCAGAGCCACCGTGAGTGATTTCAGTTGATAATGAAAACAGCAGGGGGTCTGTGTTTTACCAACCCGTGTGTGTGTGAGCGTGCCTGTGCGTGACAAAGTCTATTCTTTCTTTTACAGTATTGACATTAAGAACATCCTGCATAAAAAATGTCAAGGGACACTTTTGCAATCAACTTACGTTGACTCCACAGACAGGATGTCTGTTTCTGTTTCCCGTTTCTAAATAAAAAGACAGAAAATGGGTTGATAGTTTCTCCAAATAAATTCGGTCCGTCGCCTGTCCTCGTCAAGGTGACTTTGGAGTCCCACAGAGCACAGGTCCCACGTCATCCACTGTTCCCTGGTGGGACGCAGAACGAGGAGGGGCGGCGGTGGGGGTAGCAGACACCTGTCATCTCCACTACTGTCACTGCCTGCTATAAATACAGCATTCCATAATCTATATGGCCCCGATGATGGCTAAAAATATAGACCTACCACTATGTGAAGAGAGAAAAAAAAAGAAAAAAAAAAGAGCCCAGCATCACATCACCTCCATGGCTCCGGGTTAAGCCTGGACGATAACTGGAGCACTTGGGAGGACTCCTGTGTTCCACAACAGTCATCTCCCCCTGTCCCGCTCCAAGTGGATTGGTCTGAGTCTGTGTGTGTGTGTGTGTGTGTGTGTGTGTGTGTGTTACATATCCCAAAATACACTCACTCACTGTTATAAAGTGAGTCACCTGTGCAGTGGTTGGCGGCTAACAGACTGAGTACTAAAGGGTAAGCCAGGAATGAATATTTTATAATCCTTCTTAAAAAAAATGTTTTAAATAAAATGTTATGTGCTGAGTCCGAATATTCAAATATTCGTTCATTCGGTAGGTATTAGAATCTTAACTCAGCAATGGAATGCTTTGGTTTTTTTTTAATGGAAACAAAAAATGCCATATGTTTGCAAACCGCAGGTAGAAGGTTGGGTTATATGTCGTCCAAGTATCCCAGTGATAAAATCCAATAAATATGTAAGGGCGGGAGACATCCCTCAGTCCGAAAACGCTTCATGTCAACGTTGAGGTAACGGTAGGCATCATCAAAATCACCTGGCCAAGCATGTGATCACCGAATTAACCTTCGTTAGGTTTGTATTTGGATCAAGAACATCATACGAATACTTCGGTACCACTATGACACCTGCTGTGCAGTGTGAGAATCGGCAAGGCCGACAGAGACAGACTTTAAACTAACTGGTTGTGATAATATACATTAAATGCTCTAGGGTTCACCCCAGGATTTTGTTTTCCATGGTGGCGCTACCACTCGTCAGGTGTGGCCATAGAAATAAGAGGTTGCGGCAAGCGGCCAAAATATATCAAAAAGCTCTACCTACTAATAATAACAGGTTGGCAATTGAATGAACACGAATAGAACAGGTATCAATGTTTTTCTTCTTTTATGGTGATCAGTCACCCACAACAGCACCTGTGTGATTTTTCTTTGGGTGAATTGGGCTAGCCCTGCTGTGCAATGTACAAACCATCTATTTGCTTTGTGATAATTGGACCTAGGTCTACTCTCATACTAAGGAAGCTGTGTGTCTTCTGAAACTTTTAGGCTGCATTGAAGCTTTGCCCTAACCAAGTCAGGACTTGGACGGATGAGTGGAGCCAAAAGCCGCTGACATCCACATAGCAATCCCACATGATATTGTAGTTTTGCTATTTGCATTATTAAAATCACACTGTAGAAATGAAAAGGAAAAATGACAAAAACATAAAAACACCATTCTGCAGCAGTGGTCTGCTTTCGAGAAAGATACACACTATGAATTGACTTTTGACTTTTCCTTTTTGGCTTTCCTCCAAATATTTGAGTATTTGTTTGGAAAACAAATACACACTGGAGAACAAACTAACAATTATGTATTCAGTCCAGCCATAAAAATGTTAAGAAAATGTAAGAAGCAAAGTTAACAGCAGCTGCTATGGGATTGCTCCTTTCCATTTACTGAAAGGTGGCTCCTGTGTTCCTGATGTGAGTTTCAGATGACCTCTTTGATTAAAAAGTTATACGAAAATGAAACTTTTTTTTTTATACATGCCTTTAATGTCTCAATGCCTTTGAGTCAATAAAGAAAACAAAAGAAGTTACATTGAGTGAATATTCCAGACTTTGTTTCATTTAGGCAGAGGTGAGAGCAACACACTACACTTACAGTAAAACGCTGCATGATCATGTTAAAAAAAGAGAAAGAAAGACAGACAGACAGAAAATAAAAGGTTTGATGAAGGAAGCAGACACGGCCCTTAAGGTGTGGGGGGGCAACTCACCGGCAACCTCCACGATGTCCCCGGGCACAATGTCCTTGGCCTTGATCCTCTGGACGGTCTTGCGGTCCTGCCGGTACACCTTACCCATCTCTGGCTCGTACTCCTTCAGCGCCTCGATGGCATCCTCGGCATTGCGCTCCTAGCGAGGCAATGAATTTAAAATCAAACGAATAAACAACAACAACAACAACTCAACGAGGTCACAAGACGATTCCCCCTTGTGAAGATTTCACATTTATTTACAAACATGGAGCCGTTACGCCAATGATAGCTCATCTATAGTGGTGGTTTCTGCATATACTGTTGACATATTGTTGTTTCCCTCTTTCGTAAGTCGCTTTGAATAAAAGCGTCTGCCAAATGCCTTAAATGTAACCAGGAGTCAGGTTCACCTGACAGACTCCTCCGCTTGCTCATCTCCAGTAGTTGGTCCACCTTTACCAAACGTGTCATCTAACAGACTACACGCTTATGCTAAATTAGCTTCTCTACCGGGTGCAATTTGATTGTTCTGAGTGTCTATGACTCTATGTCCCATATGCATGTGCCCCCACCCATCTTGTACTCCACATTGTGAACATCGTTGAAAACACACCTCATCCAGCCAATTGATCTGCACACCATGCAGACTAATGATATTGTGAGTGGGTGATAATTTGATATTGTTTATTGTCTTTTGTCTTGGACCATATCTTCTAGCAAGCTGAGTTTAATGCTTCTCATAAAGTAACAAATGAATGTGGGTGATGTTCACCCCGTATAAACACGACAAGAGAAGGCATGGATTGAAACAAGCCGAATCCGATATGAAACAGAGCGGTCACAGCTTTCTCACCTGCCACACACCGACGATGGCGTTTGCTATGAGAATGAGTAGGATTACAAAGGGCTCCACAAAGGCTGTGATGGTTTCCTCTCCCTCCTCGAACCAGGCCAAGACCTGCGAAAAACACATCAATATACATACATTTTCATCCATGTTAACAAGCTTGTTGAAAATAGTTACATTTAGATATTTGCTAGTTGCTCACTTCACTATTATATTAGTATATAGTAGTGAAGTATTATCAAAGGACGTTTAAATCATCTTTAATAATGTGAAACATAATTTCTTTCATAATAGATTATTTTGTTGAGAAAATAAATGCAAGTTAGACAAAAAAGTACCTCTGGGCCCAGATCAAAACCCTTTATTTAGGACATACTGATTAACTAATTAGCTTTAGTCCCTCAGAAAGAACGGACTAACTGTTAAAACTGTTTTCCAAAAGGTCACTAGATTGATAATATTAATAAACTGCTTTTGATCATGGTAATTTAACACAAACAACATCGACGTGTGCCATGGCTAATGAGAGCTGATGCAGCAAAAGCCATCATCACCATCCATCCCCTGTAGCACTGAAGTAGCTTCCATTGATGTCAAACAGGCTTTTAAATGGCCAGTGACAGATCAAAAACACAGGATTTCACATTATTTTTGCACATTTTCAAAAAAGCCGTTCATTTTACAGATGATTTATCCGAAAAGCTTAGCTCCAAAAGATTATCTTGGAAACATCCTCCTAAAATGACTCAAACATTTAAATTAAGCTTGGGTCCAATCAGTGGTGGGAAGAGCTTGAAAGCAGGACTTCAGACTCTGGATTTAACACCAAGTAATTGTCTCATTGGGTGCGGCAAAAATGTGTGCTATAATATTTTTTGTTCTCAATACCTTCAAAACATCACAGCCTAGTTAGGCCAGTCTGTAGTCTATACCCCCATCATCTGGTTATGAAAGGGACGTGGTGGAGATCTGTGTGGCATTTGAGCAGATCTATAAGCTCTGAGGGAGTGTCAGCGCGAGTCTAGGTGGGCTGCATGAGTCTGGCCAGTCCCGTACCCTCCCACTGAAGGACCAAGGCCCAAATTTGGTCTTTTAAGCGATGTGCCCCCCCCCTAGTCAGACAGCAGTTGCTGACACCTCTGTATCACCTGACCCGGGCCTGGCACAGCAGCTCTGCTTGGTGACAGAGCCAGGCGCACAGCGAGCACACATCATGCTGATCCTAAGAAGGCTTGTTCCCCTTCAGCCACCTCAAAAAAAGGAATAATTTACTTTCAGTGTAATTTCACTTCAATTAAGGGGAATTGTATTTTTACTTTCGGTGTGATTTCACTTCAATTAATTTTCACTTCTAAATTTTTATTTATTTTTTGTTCAAAGGGAGACATCCGTTTTAGTTTTTCAGCAAGAAGGCAGGGTTTATAAACAGATCAGAGAAAGTCTGTGCTGGCATCTGGGACAAATACAATCAATCAAGCCTTCGACACAAGATTTTCACATCTGTTTTTGTGAATGCTCTTATAAGCAGCAGCTGACATGGCCATTAACTTGTGCCAATCAACGCTAAGTGCCAATAGCACTATGAGAGAACAGCACCAACAAAGTATGCCAGTAAGATGTCGGTGCGAGAGGGTGGTGGGAGACTGGGAGCGAAGGAGTGGGGGGGGCACATTACGCAGCATCGGTGTCAGGGGCCTCAAACATGTCTGACTTGGCACACAGTGAAAGCAACTCAATACGTGCCAGGCTGCTGTTGTCACCATTCCTCAGACGGGCCTCTGGCAGGCTCAGCTGTCTACCGCTCTAATCTGTTAGTGTAACCTCGGCTGAGCTCTACGTATCGAAGACGTTTACACTCTGCCACTATGCCCGTTCCAAGCTTTGACTGTTTATCATGCCGGGCTTTGTATAGAGGAGGAAGGGGACTTGGGGGTGCTGTCATCTGATGTGTTAATTAATCTGGAGTGTAAATTTGCCCACAGTAAATGAATGTGTCAAGGAGAGGATGTGGTCCGTCGCAGGCATAGGGTCAACTCACTAATGTCATTCTGGGTGAATTAGCAGTGAACTAGCAGTGAATTAGTTTAAATTAGAAGTGAACCGAGAGTAAGGGACAGCACACCTGGATGGTCACACACAAGCTGCTTCTCTGCTCCATTTGTGCCATTCAAACCAGTTAACTTACAATTAAGGTCTGTCCTTATAAATGATTAATCACTTTGGAATACTTTAACCATGAAGACCACACATTAAAACATATGTAAATATCGTAAAAACACTTACAAACGATATGCATGCCGCCAGGAGAAGAATTCGAACAAGCAAGTCCTCAAACTGTTCAACCACAAGTTCCCATAAAGACTTTCCTGCAGAGATAGAATGAAACGTGATGAAACCATAGTCATTCAAGACGTGTCACCACAAGATAAAACACATATGAATACGACAGTTATTACCTTCCTCTGCTGGCAGCTCTGTGATAGGGTGGACGTTGATTCAGTAGACATAAAAAGACAAAAAGGTGCAGTCATTAGTGTAATCATTACTTTCTGACTCATTACTTTATAAGGGAAGCAGGGGAACTAGTTCCTGGAAAATCGTTCTATATACGATTCCATATTCCGGCTTTAAGCGATCTCAAATGGCAAAGTTTGCATTTGACATTGATAGTAGGGCTTTATTTAAATACGGAGCAAAATGTGAAGACCAATTGTATATATGGCAACAAGGAACTAGGCTGAGAACTGAACTTAAATGAAACCCTCGAGCCTCTGGCGACTACTGTCCATATGTCCACATGAACCGTTGATACAGGGTCGGCTATGTTTAAGAGTATGCCTTTTAACAATGTTTCAATTCATTCGGTTGATCAATTCTAAGAAAAAAAGAGTGAGATCATAGATAAACCACGAGGCTACATGTGATGACGTCAGCCAAACGACAAACCGGCCGGGCGATGTTGGTGACGTTTAACCCACTTAAAAAAAGGTGCACATTGTCTACATATAAATAGCACACAACACCGGGTATTGATATAACGTATTTATAATACAAGATCAGTTTTTGCCATCGTACCGTTTAGGCCCCATTTCTCCTTCTGTTTTTTCACCTGGTCCAAGCCAAGTCCTGTGCTTTCATTGACGCAGAAATAACTGTAAACTTCTTCAACACTCTTCGTGTGAGCATTCTCCATGGTGGACGGTCAACTGCCCGGCAGCTTCAGTGTACAGATGGCGTGTGTACCAGTGGGTCCTTAGCATAAAAACCTTTAAAAATGAATATAGTTTGCCAACTGTGAGATGTACAGTCAGCGTCGGATAGCTATCGATAGCAACTGACCGAGCAGCACACTGGAGATTGCAGAAACGTGTCCCCTGCTCTCTCTCTCAAAATGTTCTCGCGACAAAAATGCGGGCTAAGCAAATAGCTCTTCCACCGCAAGGTTAATTACTTTGATTGTTCCCTTCAACTTCACGAAATGGTGTCAAAGAGCACTGAGCAGTATCCCCCTTTGAGGACCGCATTCATCCAGTCCCAGTGCTCGCCTCCGTCCCAGCCGTGGTTCAGCGTGCCTCTCTGTGGCGCAGATCTCAATGCCAGTGCACTGTGTGATATATTCCGTTTTAAGAAAGCGGCTCACTACTGCCCCTCTTCACTGCGCTGCATGTGGAATGATATCATTGGACGAACGAGCGGCTGCCCGGAAACGTTTAAACATCGAAAATTAAATTAGAGGAAAACGAAGTAAGCAAAACCATCAATGTAGATGCAGATGGTCATTGTTCGTTTGTTATTGTTTTAGTAGGCAATAAAGCAATAGAAAACACAATGGCCAGTGTGAACAATGGACAACTGTATGTCTGCTGCTTGACTGTTTGACCTCCACACATTGTAGCTTATTTGTAATTTTACCAAATGTCCCATCCATATCGACTGTCAGCATATACTTCATATATATATTCAGACAAATGGAATGGATTACACAAAATGAACATTAGAATGTATAACATGGTTGTGAATGTATTATGACCAAGTTCTAGCACTGTAAATATTATGACTCAGATACAACAGTTGGTTTGAATACTGTGCTGAACCAGTTATTGTATCTATAGGCCTACAATCTCAATACAACTATTTCAGAGTTTCCACTCATACAGTCACAGCATAAGTTAAACTACATTCATGAAGCTGTAAAGATGGCAACATGAAGTTTTGTGTGCAGTTAAATACAACCACAACTGACAGTTTCTTCTTGAAACACTTTCATCAATTATCTGTTTACATTTTTAACAATGCCACAATGGCATGATTGTGGAGGCACCTGTCTTATACCTGAGCTGTCTTCCACAATTAACACCTGATCCTTCTGGCCCATTGAAACACAATGTAAAGATGGTAATCAGCAGAAGTCAGTCAGATGAAGTTACAGAAGGAGGGCTGTGTAGACAACACACAACAGACCCATTTATGTAAGAACCCAACTGTCTGAAATATATATTTATTTTAAATGTGAAACACACACACATCATCAACATATGGCCGAGATCCATTCTTGTTTAACACAAGTAGTGTGTAATATACACAATCAAGGTTACTAGCTACAAAAAGTACACTATATGAGCTTGTATCCGATATACCAGCAATCCCCTTGGAATTCATAAATTGTCAAGATAGCCAGTCCAGGGTCATGGTTAATAATAGCTCAAAATGGCGTGGAGCTGCATCCCAAGTGCCACTTTGTATGTCCTTATCTGTGCACGCTTTGACTGAAAGTGTATTCTTAAAGATGTGTGAAAATGGAGGCTGCGATGCTGGGATCATGTCAGTAGGACAGAGACAAATGAAAGGCTTTATCCCAGAACATGTTCCACTACACACGTTCCTAGAGTCCTCAGCAATCACAGGACGTGTGCTCTCCAATCCATGCATTCATATTTACCGAATCACTACCCACTTTCTATAGTCCAATGTTCAGGAAACAGAGATTCACTAACTCAATGAAGGACTTAAATATTTGCCATCTATCTACTAATAAAGGCAAATTCTGGAAAACAAGATTGCCAACATTTGTGTTTGGCTACAGGCATCTCCAGCGCGAGAGGACCCCTTGCACCCAGACGGGGGGAGAGACACCCTCACAGCACCAGCCAGTCCTCGGCCCCCTCCTCCAGCACCTGGCCAGTGGACGCCTGGATCTGGGCCCGCTGGAAGCACTGCTTCTTGCAGTCCATCAGCTGCTCCAGGTCTCGCCACATCTTCACCTGCTTCATATTGGCGCCGTGGCTCTCCCTGACCGCCTTCTGCTTCTCACGCAGCTTCTAAGTGATGGAGAAAAGAGGGGGGTTGTAGGGGACCTTTAGAGGTTTATAGGGATACCGTCATCTCCCCGTATTAGTCATGTTTATATCATTTTTTTTCACATTTCCAACATTATTACATATCAATATTCGCCTCAATGTGGCCGATTTTCCACAACCTTCCTCACATTGATTAATTGGTTGATTACAGCATTATTCAATTGCAGATTTATCGGCGCTCAGAGCACTTCTGTTAATGACGCTCCCACAGCGTCCGTCTAATGTGTTGTGATGTAATCGACTGGGCTAACGGTGAGCGGCATGGTGCTCGCTTCTACCCCGGTCTACACAGAGAGACCCCCACCCCCACCCGCCACTCACCTTTCCCAGAGCATCCTGCTCTGCAATGTTCTTCATGTACACCTCTCTGCAACGGGAAGATAGTTAGACACCGTTCAGTGATGTCACATTAAAATGCAATTTTCTATATATTTCTGTTTCCTGAATCAGGACAATAGAGAGACAGGGAACAGTAGAATACGTGACACAGAGAGGAATGGCAGTGTGTCAAATGACCACAGTCCAGACTTGAACCCAACCCAGATGGCCACTTTCCCCTTACATGCTAAGCTAACTAGCGGGTTGAGCCACCAAGTCGCTGCATGATTTGACTTCGTCCCTCCCCCCGTCGAGGTCATTGAGGCGGCTTGGTGTACCACGGTTGCCGCGGGCGATAGCGGTGTCACGCCGTAATGACACTGTAATACGAGTGTCCCGCGGGGGGTGCGCGTGGAGGTGATGGTGGGGGACAGCAGCTGGCGGGCTGTACCCAGCATGCTCTCTCACCTGATGGCTTTCTTCCTCTCCTGCGGATCAGAGGACACGTAGGCTTTGGTCTCCTCCACCGCCCGCTGCATTTGCATCTCACAGATCTG
>OMKP01047535.1:0-10726 GCA_900302375.1 Bathygadus melanobranchus | reverse complement strand
CTTGGGTACCCACTATGTCTGCGTGCTCGTGTTCTGTATGTGTGCCCATGTTGGCGTTCTTCCAGCTTTGTTGAGATTATGCAATGTTGTATGTTCCCTTTTGTGTGTGGTGTGTGTGTGTGTGTGTGTGTGTGTGTGTGTGTGTGTGTGCCATTGTGCAGGTGTGCCTGCTGAGTTGCATGTCTTTACTCGACTAACTTCCCTAGCTGGATGCCAGTAGTGTGTCATCTTCCACTGGCGAGGAGGCTGACTCAAACCTCCCTAATGATTCGTTTCCATATTTGGAGTCCTAAAGCTGTCCATGTGGAAATACTAACTAGCAGTACATGTTACCCAAGAGATCTATAAAACTACAGCTCTCGTGGTTTTGTTCTAGTGTTGTTTGTTGTATCATAATGTTTTACATCACAGTGGTTAAGTTCATAAGTGCATGTACGTATGTAATGCCTATCTGAAAGTGAATATAGAACCCATAGTGATAACTCAACATAGAATAAACAGTGCTAACTCTACAGAATAAACGGTGGTAACTCTACAGAATAAACGGTGGTAACTCTATAGAATAAACAGTGTTAACTCTATAGAATAAACAGTGCTAACTCTACAGAATAAACAGTGTTAACTCTATAGAATAAACAGTGGTAACTATAGAATAAACAGTGTTAACACTATAGAATAAACAGCGTTAACTCGACATAGAACACACGGTGAGATCTGTGTACTCCATGAAGGAAGGAGTCTTCCTATCCTCCCATTTCTGTGGGGTTTCCTGGGCCCGTCTCCGTGACTCAGTTTTTCCGATTTCAAATGTACTAATAATGCGTGTAACAACGACTCTTCCTGCAGCGATAAGAAGTCTCTCCGAGACGCTTCATAAATGTTCAGTACTTGGTGGAGCGCAGGGGTAGATGGAAATAGTTTTGTTTTCGTATCATTCACCCCATGCTCCATTCCTGTTCTCTCCACCAAAGCCACAGATATCACATGTGGTTGTTATCATGGAGTCAGAATTCGCACTGTTGTTAACCGGCCCCTCCGACCAACTCCTTATCCCCTGTCGCTGACTGTTTCTTGTTTCCTCCTCCTTCAGCATGTAACCCCAGCCTGTGCAGGGCCAAGGGTCGCGGGCTCCAGCCCAAGGGCCTCAGGGTGAAGGAGACTGCCGACTTTAAGGTCTACACCAAGGGAGCTGGCACAGGAGAGCTCAAAGTCACCATCAAAGGCCCCAGTGAGTGAGACCCCGAATGCTGCCAGGAATGTTATTAGCAGTGCCTTCTATTCATGGCTATATCCTCCTGTTTACTTCCTCTGTTTCTTTATCCTCTCGCAGTTTGGAGCGAGTCGGATAGTATAACTATTGGGCTTTTATTTACTGTTATTGTCTGTGGTATTGGTATTACTCCGTCCCCTTTTAGAGATTTATTATTATTATTATTATTTTGATTTAACTTACCATCTGGATAGCCACTCTTCTTTAATGTTGTTGTGCTTGTACCCTTAGTGGACTTAGTAAACAGCACTGAGTGCTCTAACACATGAACAATCAGTGCCTCCACTATTTTCCATAATACTAAGAAAATAGTGATTACTTAAAGAGGAGAGAGAGGTTCGAGGGCTACGTGATTGTGATTGGCTGAAGTTATTTATTCGCAGGCGGGAGCCATTAAAATTAATGTCGCCTTTTTGCAAAACAGAAATTGCATTGAATGTGTACAGTTCCATGGTTTTTTACATTTTATTGACGCAGGAAAATAATCTCAACGAACAATCACATTCAGTGTAAAAGGACCATCACATGTAAAAGTGTTGCTATGATTCACCACTAGAACAACACCGGTCTCTATGCAACGCTAACATGTAAATGTGTTGCTATGATTTACCACTAGAACAGCACCGGTCTCTATGCAACGCTAACATGTAAATGTGTTGCTATGATTCACCACTAGAACAACACCGGTCTCTACGCAACGCTAACATGTAAATGTGTTGCTATGATTCACCACTAGAACAACACCGGTCTCTACGCAACGCTAACATGTAAATGTGTTGCTATGATTCACCACTAGAACAACACCGGTCTCTACGCAACGCTAACATGTAAATGTGTTGCTATGATTCACCACTAGAACAACACCGGTCTCTACGCAACGCTAACATGTAAATGTGTTGCTATGATTCACCACTAGAACAACACCGGTCTCTACGCAACGCTAACATGTAAATGTGTTGCTATGATTCACCACTAGAACAACACCGGTCTCTACGCAACGCTAACATGTAAATGTGTTGCTATGATTCACCACTAGAACAACACCGGTCTCTACGCAACGCTAACATGTAAATGTGTTGCTATGATTCACCACTAGAACAACACCGGTCTCTACGCAACGCTAACATGTAAATGTGTTGCTGTAGTTCACCACTAGAACAACACCGGTCTCTATGCAACGCTAACATGTAAAACGTGTTGCAGAGGGTCTGGAGGAGCCCTGCAAGAGAAAGGACCTTGGAGATGGAGTGTATGGCTTTGACTACTACCCCACCACCCCTGGGACCTACAGCATCACCATCACCTGGGGCGGCCAGCACATTCCTCGCAGGTACACGCGCAACACCTGCGGCCTCATGTAGCCCAATAACTACACCGCGTCGTTGATTCATGTTGACGAGTGTGGTTTACTCCAGTCCCATCGAGGTGAAGATCGGTGCCGAGGCGGGGCAGCAGAAGGTGCGGGCCTGGGGTCCCGGCTTGGATGGAGGCGTGGTCGGGAAGTCGGCTGACTTTGTGGTGGAGGCCGTCGGTGACAACGTAGGCACGCTGGGTAAGGGAACGCACCGTTCCACGCACACACGGATGGAATTACGGCAACCGATCTGGGATGGTGATGCTGGTGCAGGGTTTATTATTATTCTGAAAATGTATGCAATGCAACATAAAAATGGTAGTCAAACTTGTCGTCTGTCATCTGAACTGCTTTTGCATCTGTAGCTATATTGTAAGAACCCTGTCACCTACCACACATTTCTTCCATGATCTATGAATATAAAATGCTGGCCGACGAGTTTGGATAAGAGGTTCTACCATAATTACAAAACTAGGGTAGTTATTAGATTTCGTCAGGTAGCAGTAAGGCCGGGGTTAGCGTGGCTTCAGGGCTAGAGTTAGTAACAGGTTCGGTGTCTGAAACCAGACTTGCTGACGTTCCCAACGTCCTCCCAGGTTTCTCCGTGGAGGGGCCGTCCCAGGCTAAGATCGAGTGTGACGACAAGGGCGACGGCTCCTGCGACGTGCGCTACTGGCCCACCGAGGCCGGCGAGTACGCCGTGCATGTGCTGTGCAACAGCGAGGACATCCAGCATTCACCCTTCATGGCGGAAATCGTCAACCCGCCAGGGAAAGACTTCTACCCCGACAAGGTATGAGCAGTGACACAAAGATCATGCACACGCGCGGATGCAACACAGACATCATGTTACATGCGTGCATGCATACACTAAATCCTGATGAATACCCTGGTTGTGGGCTGTGCAGGTGAAAGCCTACGGTCCTGGTCTGCAGAGCAGTGGTCTGGCTGTGGGAAAACCCACAGAGTTCACGGTCGATGCCAAGCAGGGAGGCAAAGCACCTCTGAAGATCGTGGCCCAGGTACTTATTTGAGTGGGGTGTGTGTGGGTGGTGATGGTATATCTTGTCTGCTGTGGAACTGAATGAGTGTTTGAAAATGAACATAAATAGACATGGGTCATTGAAAGTGCTTGAATAATAATAATAGGCTACAGCACAATGTAAAAATGTTCATGCATTCAAGCCTCTCTTTTAATTGTTGTCTGTGAGCTTCTGTAAAGCCTGCTAGTTCTCATTATAAAAATTGTCAATGTTAACCTTGATCCTTGTCTCAAACTATGCTGTGTTGGGACCTTGCATTGGAGGGAATGGGTCCTAAAAAGTCCTTGAATTTGATGTCTAAGAAGGTGTGGGAACTCTGAAGTTATGAGAAAACGATTCAACAGCCTGTCTATCGTTGCTATGGTCTCCTCCAGGACGGCGAGGGTACTCCTGTGGACGTCCAGGTGAGGGACAGCGGCAACGGGACGTACGCCTGCTCCTACACCCCCCGCAAGCCCATCAAACACACCGTCATGGTCTCCTGGGGAGGGGTCAACATCCCAGACAGCCCCTTCAGGGTGAGCACCTCACTAGTTATCTCACCATCGGTGGCCATTTCAGTCGTAACGGTAACCTGTATGACTTTCCTGCCTGTGGAGGTTTTCACTTTCTAAAACCGCGCCTGCGTTTTTATTCATGGTTTCTTCCAACAGATGAACATCGGCGCGGGCTGCCACCCAAACAAGGTGAAGGTATCGGGACCAGGAGTGGCCAAGACCGGCCTCAAGGCCTACGAGCCCACCTACTTTACTGTGGACTGTGCTGAGGCGGGTCAAGGTGGGGACTTGTGTAGAATGGAACAAGAATGCAGCGGCAATGTGTGTTTTTGTGATTTAGTACTCTCTTTGAGATGGTAAGGTAATGAGTGTGTGTGTACTGTGTACGTACCGTCTGTGTCAACATGATGACATCGTGCGTCCAGGTGACATCAGCATCGGGATCAAGTGTGCTCCCGGTGTGGTGGGGCCGGCGGAGGCCGACATCGACTTCGACATCATCCGCAACGACAACGACACCTTCACCGTCAAATACACTCCACCCGGCGCGGGCAGCTACACCATCATGGTGCTCTTCGCCGACCAGGTGTGTGCTTGCGTCTAGATCGTGTGCGTGTGTGTTTGTCTTATGACGGTGAATGATGTGAATGCATTGTAGTTGTACGTTGCACTGTGTTCTGTAGGGGTGTAAAAAGGGGTGCGGTTTCAAGTCTTAAAGCAACGATTCGATGACTCAGTTTGCTGCGATAGGATTTCATTTAGTAGCCTATGATTGATATATTGTGATCCAACCACATATTACAATGAAGTTTAAACATAAGCCACAAATTAATTAGATTGAGCTTGAGAGTGAGTCTAATTTTACGAATACCAATTATTTACAAATCTAAATATATATATATATATATATACACACGATACTTGATCCAGATCGATGTGTCGTTACACCCCTAGTGTTCTGTCTATGCTTATTATTCCGTAACGTCCATGTTCTCGTTGTGTGTTTGCAGGCCATTCCCATGACCCCCATCAGGATCAAGGTGGACCCGTCCCACGATGCCAGCAAAGTGAAGGCGGAGGGACCGGGACTCAGCCGTAGCGGTGAGCGAGCCAGCCCCGCCTCAGTCACAACCCGCCACACGCTAGCTGTACACCTCCGTTAGCGGTTCACTGCCCGAGGTCTGCTGCTGGAGATGATTTGTAGACGAAGCTACGTCTACGTTTCTGTGAGTGACGATCAGCGGACAGCCAATGAGAGTCGCGTCACGGGTTTCCTTCAAGACACCCTGCGGCTTCTCTTGGTCTGTGTGTACGGACGTTAAGCGCGAGTCACATGGTGACGTCGTGCAGATGAACCGAAGAGGCCGAGGCTGTTTTTAGGCTGACTGTGTGAACCCTGAACCTATAAATGAATATTTGTCTTAATACCGATTTCTTATTATGTCCTTGTTACTAAATGGTATCTGACTTTCGTTCTTTTCTGTGTGTGTGTCTCAGGTGTGGAGCTGGGCAAGCCCACTCATTTCACCGTCAACACCAAGGGGGCAGGCAAGGCCAAGCTGGACTGCAACTTCAGCGGGCCGAGCAAAGCGGAGGCCGTCAAGGACTTTGAAATCATCAACAACCACGACAACACGCACACGGTCAAGTACACGCCTGTGCAGCAGGTAGGACGACACATACACGCCACATACACATATACAGCTGTACACTATACTGCATACAACTCCAGACTACCGCGTTTCTCACCCTGCTTCCTGCTCCCAGGGTCCTTTGGGAGTGGCGGTGACCTACGGAGGAGATAATGTTCCCAAGAGCCCCTTCAACGTTGGCGTGGCGCCCTCGCTGGACCTCAACAAGATCAACGTCACCGGCCTGGGCAACCGTACGTCAACTTGCTCATAAAATCTCAAGCCAGTAAAATAAAATCTCAAGCCAGCGTGACATTTTGCAATTGTGAGGTTATGCCAAGTTACAGAGATCCACTGATCATGCAACCAAGTTTCACATGTAAAACTGTGGTTCCGGAGTCTCTCTCTGTCTCAGTATGACTCTCTCCATCTCTCTAGATATGACTGTAGGCAAGGACCAGGAAGTGACTGTGAAGACTAAGGGAGCTGGTGGCCAGGGCAAGGTCGGTGCCAAGGTAACCGGACCTGCAGGGAAGCCAGTGGCCAGCAAGGTGAGCTGTGCAATCTGATTATGTGGCATTACATAATCAGAATAAAAGCAGAATAATGGTGATTCCCTATAGGGATTTTTTTTTTATATTAGCCCGGTTGTAAATCATCGACATGAATAGAATTTCAGGCATGATTTTTATCACCAAGTAATATTGATTGATGTTCCTTTAAAGGTATGTAGGCAATGTAGGATGCATTTCACAACTTGGATGACTTCAGAGTTGTCTAAATAATGTTAAATGTAAAAGCGTGTGTTAATTATGTGTTCTGTGTTGTAGGTGGAGCCAGGCCTGAGCCCTGAGACCAGTCAGGTGAAGTTCATTCCGCGGGAGGCGGGGCCGTACCAGGTTGAGCTGACCTATGACGGAGCTCCTATCCCTGGCTCCCCCTTCAACCCAACAGCCTACCCTGCTACAGACCCATCCAAGGTCGGACACGTTCCCCTCATGACCACATGACACTTCAATCCTTCAGCAACTTGAACACGGCACCCATATTAACATTGTAATGATCTATGATTTATCGATTCTCTTCTTGCCTTCAGGTGCGTTGTTCCGGCCCAGGGCTGGAGCGCGCCAAGGTCGGGGAGACGGGGGAGTTCGTCGTGGACTGTACCAACGCTGGACCCGCCGAGCTGACCATCGAGATCATCTCAGACAGCGGCACCGAAGCAGAGGTCCACATTCAAGACAACGGCGACGGAACCTACACCATCACCTACATCCCCCTCTACCCCGGCTCCTACACGCTCACCATCCGCTATGGTGGCCAGGACGTGCCAAACTTCCCCGCGCGCCTCAACGTGGAGCCGGCCGTCGACGCCAGCGGTGTGCGCGTGTTCGGGCCCGGCGTTGAGGGCAAAGGTAATGTTTCCATCTCGTCGTTGCCGGGCAACCTGCTCTACCGCCTTAGCCACTGCCACACCCCCAAATGCTTTTAACTGCTTTTTGCCAATTATATCCATTTACATTTACATTTACATTTAGAGCATTTGGCAGACGCTTTTATCCAAAGCGACTTACAAAAAAGTAACACATTTGTCGAAAGATATCCTTAGCAAGCATTCTAGCTAACATTCTAGCTAACATAACCAATTTCAGATTCCATTTTGTAAAAATGTTTTTATTTTCTTTTGTACTCTTTTTCTCTTTATTTGACACTGTATTAGTTCCTTTTGCTTTGTTCATCTTCAGTGGCGAGTGTTTTTTTTTTTTCTCCCTCGTCCTAGGTAAGGTCTCTGACACCTTCTCTGACACCCACCCTGACACCCGCTCTCTGTTCTCACAGGCGTGTTCCGCGAGGCGACCACAGACTTCACGGTGGACGCCCGGGCGCTGACTCAGAAGGGCGGCAACCACATCAAGACCCTGATCAGCAACCCGTCGGGCAGTCACACGGACGCCATCATCACCGACCTGGGAGACGGCACCTACAGCGTGGAGTACACGCCCTATGAGGAGGGTGAGTGGTAGCACTTACGACAGCAGCAGTGTTGGAAGTGACTCCATACTGAGCTCAGCTTTCGCTCAGCGTTTTACAGTTATTCACGGTTGTTAACGTGAATGACACTTACAAGATGTTTCCTCAATGTTTTGTCTGTGTGTTCACCAGGACCCCACAGCGTGGACGTTTCCCCACAGGATTAATGAAGTGCTCTGAATGTTTTGTGTGTGTCTGTGTGTGTTCACCAGGACCCCACAGCGTGGAGGTTGCCTACGACAGCAGCCCGGTCCCCAAGAGCCCGTTCCGCGTGGCGGTCACCGAGGGGTGCGACCCGTGTCGTGTGCGTGTGCACGGCCCGGGCCTGAAGGGAGGCATCACCAACAAAGCCAACAAGTTTACAGTGGAGACCCGGTAAAGTTGGATTTAGCAAAATACAAACTCCAAACTGCCCGTAGATATTTGGAACACAGAATTGTAATTTTGATTTAATTTGATTTCACAGTGGGGCAGGTACTGGTGGTCTCGGCCTGGCAGTGGAGGGTCCCTCAGAGGCAAAGATGTCGTGCACGGATAACAAGGACGGCAGCTGTAGCGTGGAGTACATACCCTACGAACCCGGAACCTACAACCTCAACATCACCTACGGCGGACAGCCGATCACCGGTACGATTCTCAGGTTTCTTTTTTCGGATAATCGCTCATGTTGTGAAGTGAAATGCCTTTTATCAGACCAAAAAATGCAATGTTCTGTCAAAACGAATAGTCACTAATAAATATTGTTAGAAAGGTATATATCTATCTATCTATCTCATGTCCAGCTTTGACTCGATCCTCCTCCTCGCTGTGTGTGTACAGGAAGCCCGTTCTCGGTGCCGGTCAGCGACACGGTGGACAGCACCAAGGTTAAGTGCCAGGGGCCCGGCCTGGGCACCAACGTCAGGGCCAACGTTCCTCAGGCATTCACCGTGGACGCCTCCAAGGCCGGCGTTGCCCCGCTGCAGGTCCGTGTGCAAGGCCCCAAGGGTAAGCAAGCGTGCACTGCAGAGAGTCCTATAAAACCTAACATTACATATCACAGACAGTGTGTGTGTATGGTCAACCCTAGCACTTACCTATGTTAGTACGTCTTGGCACTTAAAAATAGTACTTTAGTACTTACTTAGAATTGCGTAGCATCTTATCCTAGCTATCGTGCTGTTTTACCAGCATGGGGTCAACCTAGCAATCATCTTGAAACTTGTTCGATTCAAATCTTACTGTACCGTCAGCGATATATTGTTGTTTGACTCCTTTGACAAACGTACTTATTGTCGCTTTCGACTAAAGCGTCTGCCAAATGCCCTAAATATAAATGGTCATCCTTAGTGAAACACAATGTTTTTTTATGTCACGGACACTTCTCAACCTTTCCTTTGACCTGCTGTGTTTCTAGGGCTAGTGGAGCCCGTAGATGTGGTCGATAACGGGGACCAGACTCACACAGTCAACTACGTTCCCACCAGAGAGGGACCTTACTCTATCAACGTGCTTTATGCCGACGAGGAGATCCCCCGCAGGTATCATATACATACACATACATACACGTACATATACGTACATAGCCACACACATACAACAGGTACATATTCTCAACTACCTGTTGTCGTAAAAAGTGTTTTGATTTGTCATTCTGGACATTCTTGTGACAAGGCAATGAATAAGTATAAAATTGGATATATATATATAGATCTATATATACTGTATATATACTAGAAAATGTTCAATAAAATCACCAATATATGTTGTACTATTTTAATAATGCAGCTCTCCTCTCATTGATAAATCTGCTCTTTTCTGTGCATCCCCCACCCAGTCCCTATAAGGTGAAGGTGCTGCCCACCCACGACGCCAGCAAGGTGCGAGCCAGCGGCCCGGGCCTCAACACCACCGGGGTGCCCGCCTCCCTGCCCGTTGAGTTCACAATCGACGCCAAGGACGCCGGAGAGGGCCTGCTGGCCGTGCAGATCACTGTGAGGAGACACACACACACGCACTGTTTACATACACTTACTAGCATGTAGCCAAGCACGCTAACGTTAAACACTCCCACCCCAAGGACCCAGAGGGCAAGCCCAAGAAGGCCAACATCCGCGACAACCAAGACGGCACCTACCTGGTGTCGTACGTGCCGGACATGACGGGCCGCTACACCATCCTCATCAAGTACGGGGGAGACGAGATCCCCTACTCGCCCTACCGCATCCGGGCCCTGCCCACGGGAGACGCCAGCAAGTGCACCGTCACAGGTACGAGCTGCATGGGCAAACTGTACGACGCCCGGCAGGGGAGGCTAGCGGAGGCCAGGGAGTGCCAACCGCTCCCCGTTGCCGTGAGCCACCCTGCGGAGGGACTTTCGCCCACCCAGGACCCGCCGAATATTTGTGTTGTTGAAAGATGAGTTGGCGATAATTAATGTAACATTGCTCTTCAATACAGCCCGTTTGAGTCTTCAAACATGGCAATGACCAAAAGAAAAAGATGAGGCATGTCGACATGCATATATATTTGTGAATTGTTTTTGTAATGTAATGTTTATTGTGGCCATCCAGAGGTCTACGCGGCCCCCCGGTGTGTGACCCACTTATGGGTCACGCCCCACAGTTTGAAGACCACTTGTGTAGTTTGGCTGTCTGTGAGTTTACAGTGTTGAGCAGAGTTACTCAAGTCAAATGAAATGTGCTGCGTCATGTTGCGTAAGCACCAGTTGTAAAACATCAACTTACACATAAATTCAATTGATTCATAATTCTGAATCATTCTGTTTGGATCGGGCTAGGCTATCAATTGATACGATTTCCAAGTATATGACGCAAAGGGCTTTTATTTTGATGTTTTACTTCTGTTCACCAGACTGTTGTTTCTCTCACTGTGTGCTCCCTGCACACCACATCACCCTC
>OMKP01047530.1:0-10489 GCA_900302375.1 Bathygadus melanobranchus | reverse complement strand
TTTATTGTTCCTCCTGCTTTGAGCTGTGAAATTTCATTTGCCGCAGGGCGAAAACATGGAGAAAAAGTCCGAGGCATTCGGGGAATGTCCGTCTCCCAGGCAAACGGTGAGACAGGAAGGAAGTGGACATGTTTCCATTGAAGGTCAAGGCTGAAACATGGAGGACGTGCAGCCTGGACCTGGACCACAAGGACTCCTACGTGACACACAGACAGCACACGTTGTGGTTTCACCAGGTCCGTCCTTCTGAACGTCAGAGATTATTTTTGTTTTTGGTGTTGCGTAATTCTAGATTTTGAAACCGCGTAGATTTAGAGACGTCTTCTTCATAGTTGAATGTTACGCGAACGTATGATGGCAAACTTGAGCTCGTATGAAAGAAGGCCAGAAAGACGTATTAAGGAACATATATTAAGGATTTTTATTCTATTAAAAGTGAAATGTTATTGGCATATACAAAAGTTCCATAGCAAAAGTTCACAGCAACATTTGAATGGGCCAACCAGCCATCACAAGGCCACCAAATAAAAACCTTTGTTTTGTACAATGTCCACGAATAACTTAAGAACAAACGAGTTTTCTTTGGCGTCACAAACAGAAAACGTACAGATAAAAAAAAATTAAAAAAGCAACAACAATATATTAACATCTCTCACTTCAAACCACCCTGAATGTAAACAGAGCGTGAACGGCAACACACAGGGGCGCTTTTAAAAACCAACCGAAAGCCACTTAAATGTTGACCAGCGACACTTAAGCAGAAGACAACAGGTTTGGATTAAAAGGGAAACACCGGCGACCAGAGAACATCACCCCAATGGAGGAGGAGGTGAGACGTCTGTGTACGTATTCTTGAGAAAAAACCCACGTACTTTCAAAAATAAGTGTATATGCATACTTGTAATAGTGTGGAGTAGTTTCTTTAACGGCCAGAAGGCATGACACACTATATTTGCAGCCTGTGGTGGAGTGATATTCCCCTTTAAAAATAGACAAACACATCAGGAACCGTGGAGAGCTCCAGTTAAATACGGCCCCTACTAAACTCTGGTGTGTTTACGCCAAAGAAGGGCCAGACATTCAGCCAACACACACACACACACACACACACACATTAAATAGAGGGGATCATGCAGAGCACATTCTAAGCTGCGGTAAGGGAGCACCTAACGCACGTGATAGAAAAAGCCGCGTAGCGATTCGCTTAAAAACACACGATGACAGACCGGCGGAGAGGCTCAAGATAGCCGCTCCCCTTCTAACCTACTTATAAATAACGTGGAGGAGACACGTGTTGGTGGAAGCTAGCTACCGTCCCGCGGTGTCTGGGGAGAAGCAACGCAGGGGGGAGAAGCGGCCACGTCCAGAATGTGGACCATTTTAACAAGGGGTTGAGGGTCACCCCTCTAGATAGCCCCCTTTTTCTTTAATGGGCGCGTTCCCTCACTGAGGAATGTGAGCAGATTAGCCGTAGCGTGTCGGGAGGGCGGCGTGGAATGCGGCCCGCTGGCGATCGCAGGCCCCCATTACATTAACCCGGGATTTTCAAAATTAGAGCGCTCCAACGTACTGTCACTGCTAAAGAGGGATGTGTTCCCCGCACCCCGCCTTAAATAAAGAAGAGTACGCTCCCTGCCTACAGGGAGCTTAAATAGCTAACAGCTTAAATAACTTAAGAGACTGGGAGGGACAGGGGGATAATGGATTGATATGTCTGTTTTGGGGAGTCGTCATCCTATAACTGCGTACATTAACGCGGTCGTATCGTCTGGTTCAGGGGCTAGCAAGCTCAGAGCGACAGGAGAGCAGAAGGAAAAGCAGAGCAGGGTAGAAGTGAGACATTTCTCTTTTTCCATGAAAGAAAATGGTCAAACTAGACTATCATCAGCAGCACTTAAATATAAATAAAAACATACATGACAACACAAAATAAAAAAATCACAACAGACATATTAACAGATGGCTCCAATTCCTATATTCTGCACCGAGGCAGTCCGTTCCCTGGAGAACCTTCTAGAACCCGGTCACGAGAGGGAACAGCCAACCATTGAAAGCTCAGCCCTCGTTCCTAAACCGTGAGACGTTCTGGGTTCTCCTCTCTGTCTTCCACTACGGCCAATACCGACTGTCCAACTACAGTCTGCAGCCTGCCAACAAGCAGGCTCTTTAACTACGGAAGAACAACGTCAAGGGTTTCTCTAGAGTCCGCCTTGTAAGACCTCCACCCCAGCTTGGGACAGCTGATCCAGGGAGCTAGATGAGGACCTCCACCACGTCTGTGTCCGGGCAGCTGATGTTCATGAAGGTCTTGAGTGGTGCCTTCAGCTCCTGCAGGTCTGCATGGAGGATGGAGAATATCATGTTGTTAGAGAACAGAGCAGCGTTCGTTGTGAATGTTCCTCCGGCGTTCCTCTAACTCCTATGTTGTTCCTCAACAGAGATATGAAGCTAAGAAACAACCACCAAGGAGAACGTTTCTTAGTTTTGGTAATCGTGCTAGCATAATAACACTGTATTCACCTGAGACAGACGCTGAGTGAGTCTCTGTACCAGCTAGCTTGCTCGAGTCCCTGAGGGCTTCAGTTCCCTGGGAGAAGGTGGAGATGGAGGAACTCTGGGTAATGGAGTCTTGGCCTTGGCCCGAAGGCCCCGTGGAGCTCCTGAAGGGAAGCATCGCTCCACACGTCTGATCATCTGAGAGACTCTTCCCTGTGCAGACAAAAAAAGAGGAGCTTAATGACCAGAATACATCTTCAACACACACACTACCCAAACATCTGCTCTGGAGACCTCATTCCACCACGACTATTCTGGAGCCGGAGACACGATATACATTTCAGTTTAAAAACACCTCGTCTATTTGGAGGGGACACAAAACGTCTCCTCCTCTTTATTTATACTTTTTTATTTTTTTTAGAACGTGCGCATTCTGTCTGGCGGCGCTGGCCTGTCTACCAGTTGTCACTCTTTGACAGCTTGACGCTTTTTTAGGATTCGTAGATTCTTTCCCCGACATTGCTTGAATAGGTACCCTTAAAACAAAACGCTCTTGGATGACTTACCCTTTCCCTTGGTGAGGTCACCGTGGCGACCGCCGCCGCCCACGGCGTCGATGGCGGCCGGGACGGACCGAGCCAGACGAAGACCCTGCTTCTCCAGCCCACCCGACTCCCACCTCGACCGCTGCTGCAGAACCTGGATCACCGCGTCCTTCTCCAGGAGTTGAGCATGGAGCGCACGGATCCTGAAAGACAAATGAAAACACACCGTGAGTACACGTCCACGATCGTCTACGACGTCACCCGCGTGCGAGAGAACATCCTCAATCCTCATGGTTTTGAATCCGTTGCCACAAACAAAACCGTGTGACTAACCGACAGGGGAATTCTTTTTGGAGAACGAACCATCATGGGGTAGAGGAATGTGGACATACCGGTTTTTCATCTCCTGCTGTCTGGGACTCTGCGATGGCAGCTCCTCGTTGAAGCTACTGTTGGGAGAACTCCCCGGAGTGTGGTTGATGATCGTCGTATCTCTGATCAATGGAGAGAAAACAACAACAATGCCAGGCATTAAAACCTTTCTTTCATCAGTGTGTTGGTTATAACTATCCATTCATCAGTGTGTTCCATTCATCCACTTTAGGACCGCAACTGACTATCAGCAAGTCAATCAATCAAGACATTTATTTTTTCCAATTAATCAATAAAGCAATTTAGTCTGTAAAATGTCATATGTTTTATCTGACAAGCAGCCGAGAAAACTATTAATTTTCTAGAGACCCATGAACTGAATATCTGAATTTCTGAAAGATATCCAGTATAGATATCCAAATATCCGGTATTTGTACTTTTGCCAATTGACTAATTTGATTAATCGCTGCAGCCCTAATCCAGCCTGTCCAACAGATGATTGACAGGAGGGTGAAGCGTCGTACCTCTGTGCGGCAGCTGTAGCAGCAGCATCCATGGCGAACTGCCGCATGGTGCTCTCCTCCAGATACTTCTGCTCCCACTTGGTGATGTCAGCTTCCAGCGCCAGGACCCGCTCCTCGCGCTCCCGGAGGTGCTGCTGCAGACGGGACCAGTTCAACTGCTGGTCCGACGGGCCCGCCACCCGGGACTGGGTCTGCTGACGAGGAAAGGAGGGAGGGTAAAGTTAGGTCTAGAAACACCATGTTGGGAATACGTACTGCAGAAAGCACAGGTTAGACTCCAGCCTGCATGGTTCCCCTCTTTCAACCCTCTGCCCTCTCTGTCTTTCCTGTCCTGTCCATGAAATCATATGCAAATGGTAAATGGACTGCATTTATATAGCGCCTTCATCCAAAGCGCTTTACATTTGCCTCACATTCACCCATTCATACACCGACGGCGGTGTCAACCATGCAAGGTAACAACCAGCTGATCAGGAGCAGTTAGGGTTAGGTGTCTTGCTCAGGGACACCTCGACAATTAGCTAGGCGGAGCCGGGGATCGAACCAGCAACCGCTCTACCCCCTGAGCTACTGCCGCAAATATCTTCAAGCTTCACTTCAAAGCTGAAACTGTCAATTCACTACTCCCAACTGTCTACCAATGTTCTGGATCAGGACCCTGTGATCTTAATGCACAGAACACATATCATTTGGGCCGCTGTTCTAGAGACTACGCCAGCTCCCAGAGCGAGACGTTCTGTGGCCCTCCACCAGGCGGCGGTGGCAGTGGTTCTCCTCACCTGCTGGGCTCGGAGGCTCTTCAGCTCCTGCTCCAGTCGTGTGCGTAGCCGCAGCTCAAGCATCTCCCTCTTCTCGCAGGCAGCTTGCAGCTGGGCCAGCGCGCTCTGAAGACGCTCCACCTTGGACACGTACGCCCTCTTCCTCTGCAGCTCCTCGTCCAGCTGCAGGTTGCGGCTCTGGGCGGAGGAGAGCGCCTTCTCCAGGACCTCGCGCCTCCTCGCCCACTCCTCCCCTGACGCCCGGAGGTGCTGGACCTGGCGCTCCACGCGCTCCCGTTCCCGCTGCTGCTCCTCGTCTGGAGAGGAGGAGGAGGAGGAAAAAAGGAGAGATGGGGAGGAGAAGGAGGTTATTTTAATGATAAAGAAATTATTCTAAAGAATCAGGAGGTTTACATCCGAGGTCGAAGGTCAAGAGATTTGCATGGCTCTTGCTAAGGTGGGGGGACTGTGGTGTGGGGATGAGGAACGGTCCATATGGCACTGGGGGGGGCAAGCTAGCCGCAGAAAGAGAGCCATAACGTCAGCCGTCTGCTTACTGGAATGCAGCCCAACGAGGGACATTCACACAACACTGCAGGGAATGCAGCTGAGAGGTTTTTATTTTCTTTATTTTGCTTTGACTCACAAGGAGGGCTGCAATGAGAATTCTCCAAATTGTGATCTGCTGAGTCGTCATAATACTTGGAAATCCTTCTCAATTAAGGCTGAACCGCAAAGAACTATTCTACACCCCCACCCCGCCTCTGTGTTTGGAAGGAGGAGTCTCCTCTAGTGTCGGCCTCCCTGGTGCAACGACCGGGACTGATTACACAAGAGAGCACATGCCATACCTCTGATCTGCTGCGCAAACACACACACACACACACCACTTTGTAACAGCTCTTCCAACAGAGTTATGTGTAAGTGATTATGGAATTATGGAGATGTTTAGGAGGGAAAATAAAGAAGAAAAACAGCAGTTTAAAGACATCTATGGAGAAGCAGTCTCTGATTGCCTCGTTAAGTTTTACAGAAATGTGTTCTCCTTTAAATATATCTATCTGCCAAACGCTCTAAATGTAAATGTAACCACTAATGATCCTCAACATTTCCAACAGCTAGTTCTCAACGCGTTGTGAAGAAACGTACTGCAATAGGAATTCATCGATGTATTTGCCAACTGGCGAACGCCAATGCCTTGGTTTTGTACCAAGGCTGAAGCTTTGAACAAAAAAAACACGACAAATCCTCGACCCCCGGGACGAGGAGATGCCCAAACATGGCGTTCCAGAGGTCATGTTGAGCCTGGACGCCTCGGACACCGTGCCTGTTAGTTCCCCCTGAGGGGACGGAGGCGGGAGGTAGGGGAGGCCGGGAGGTAATGTAACTCTAAGCAAGAGAGGCGGGAGGCATTCCCAGTGGCAGAACAGCGTGAAATACCTGGAGGAGAGGGGTGAGCGGGGGTCTGGAATCCAGACAGCATTTTACTGCCCTTCTCATAAAAATGGTCGTTTTAGTGGCATGAGGTATGGTGGTGCGTGTTCGCTGTTCCAGCGAGCGACCGGTTCAAACACTTGTTCCATTAATCCCCACCACCCCCCCCGTTCGTTCTGCTTCACCGTAGTGACAGTTATTTAGTACACGCCGACACCCACTGGACCGATTCGACGTGCGAACCGGCGAAAGGAAAGATGGACGTGGCGTCGGTCGACTCACTTTGCTCGATGAGTTTGGCGAAGATGTGCTGCTTCTGCTCTGTGGACTCGACCTCCGTCGCAAGTCGCTGTCTCGTAGCCGTCTCGAGGCGTTCTACCGTCAAGAAAAAACAGCGCACGTGTTTACAGACAAACACGCAAATCTACGCAAACACAGATGAAACATGCAGACTAGCATGTTGGATGTTTGCATGGGGGAGCCGCGGGGGGGGTTACCTCGGAGGTCTCGGTTGAAGTCGTGCAGACGTTTGATCTCGGCCTCCATCTTGTTCCTCATGGTCTTCTCCAGAGCTTCCCTCTTGGCCGAACCTTTCATCAGTGTGTCGTACGCCTCCGATATCCTGTGGATCTCCAGCTCCAGCTGATAGAGGAGAAGAAGAAGAAGAAGAAGACAGAAGATATTTAGGAGACGCTTTTATCCAGAGTGACTTACAGTGAACAGATACGTCATTATGGAGCAGCTAGGGTTTAGGGGGCATCTTGCGCTCGGATGCCTAGGCTGCGGACACCGGGGATCGAACCCAGAACCTTTCAATTGGGAGTCAAACCACACAACAGTACACAATTAAAACAAAAGCCTCAATTCACAGATCGTTCTCTCGGGTCAGGGTGGATCTGTTTGGTGGAGGAAGGAACGGCAGAGGTGTTGAACCTGAATACCAACAGGGAGCCATCAGTCGCATTTCAAAGAAGTGTGTGTGTGTGTGTGTGTGTGTGTGTGCGCGTGTGTGTGGGTCTGAACAACCGGGAATCAACATTCCTCAGAGAATCCTCCCGGGGATGCCAGGTGTCGGACATTTTATCTCACGCCCCGACAAGCTTGCCAACGAGCCGTGAAAGGCCCGCCAACAGGAAGTCCTAAAGAGCTAGGCGCACCAGAATGCTCGCATGCTAACCCATGCTCCTCCTCCTCCTCCTCACCTTCTGCAGTCTGGCGGTCTTCTCCACGTGGACCTCCAACTCCTGACGGAGCCTCTCGTTCTCGCGGAGCAGCGCGTCCACGTGGGCCGCGTTGCCATTAACAATTCCGCCGCCGCACGGCATGCTGGGAGATGTCATGGCGGCGGTGATGTAGGGGGCCGAGCTGCCGGGGTAAACCCCCCCGGGCCCGTGAGACGCGTGGGGCTGAGCAGACACGAACCTGCAGGATCACGAGAGATGAGTAACATGTTTTAGTCAATGAGTCCCGACCACAGTCGCTGGCGGCCTCAGACAAGTCTTGAGTCAAAGAAAGCTTCGTCATTAGTCACCAGAATAGCTTCGGGAGGTATTCTGGGGCCATCGACTGTCTGGGCTTGGATAGCGTGCTACTTGGCATGTAGCGTATCAGAGTAGAGACCAAATGATAGCAGTTAGGGTGCAGAGCCAAGTCCCATAATCCCATAGTCCTCCAGACACCATCTGCTCCCTTCGTACATGTTGGATACGTGTCTCATACATAGTAGTCATGTTAGTACATGATACGTGTTGAATGTGTTACATACGTGTTTAGCGACCTGCGTTGGGAGTTGAACGATAAATGATTGTTAAATGTGTGTTGAATAGGAATTATGTAATATTGATATGAATACCTGTGTTTGGACTTGGAGTAATGAGTATATGTTAGATCTGTGTTTGGTGTGAATGCTTTAATACAAATATTCATACCTGTGCTGCGAGTTGAAGGGCGGAGGGGGGTCTCTGTACTGGTGTTCCTGCTCCTCTGAGTGGTTCAGCATATATCCCGGGAGACGGACACAGAACGGGTATTCCGGCGGGGGGCCGCGGCTCTCTGGCCCCTGGTGCGACCCCGTGGCGGGGGGGCCCGTGTGGAACAGCTGGGGGTAGCTGTGAGAGGAGCTCATGGGGGTCTCGGGGTCCCGGGGCCCATCGTTCCTCTCCAGAGAGAGCTGCATGAGCCTCTCGCTCAGGGAGCGCGCATGCTCCCGCTTCAGGTCCCAGGGGGCCACGGGGTGCAGGCCTGCGCTGCGGTACTGAGAGTGGGCCTTGGCCTCCTCGTACGAGGGCAGCTCCTCGCCGTGCAGCTGGTACAGGTGGCAGGCGGAAGTGCTCTCGGAGTGGGAGAGGTCCCCGCGGTGCTCCTGGCCCTGGGGCTCCTGTCTGGTGGACATGTGGACGTACTGTGGGGGCTCCTCCAAGGTCAGGCTCTCCAGGGAAGAGCGAGGGCTGCCGGTTCCTCCGCCGCCACCCCCGCTGCTGTTGCTGCTGCCGCTACTGCTGCTGGCCCCACGCAGGGCCTGCTGCTGGATGGCCAGGAGCGTGTGCGTGTCGGCCAGATTCCCGAAGCGGAGCTGCTCTTGGATGAGGCGGTGCAGGACCGTTCCGGACTCCTCCGCTGTTCTCATCTCACTCAGTTTGAAACACGGCGAGGAGACTTCTCGACTATGAAGGACGGCTTCAGTGTTGGCAGAAAGCACGGGTCTGTGGAAACAAAATGATAGCTATGTTACATATACGAATTAAAATCCGAAACAATGTATTTAACTGGTATGGTGTAGGAAATATTACTATTCATCTTAACAGTTTATCTCATTTAACTCGGCCGTTAAATCGGAGACCGAGAAACATAAAGCGATTAATATATTATAGGCTATAATAAAAAAAAATAAAAAAAACGTAGCCTACAACAATAGAAACCGCAAAAAGATGTATCATGCTACACTATATAAACGTGAGTATTTAAAATACATATTAAATGTCATATAAAGCTTATCAGCCTTAACATGTGCAGCCATGGCCATTGTTTTGTGTACATCTCTGGTGGAAAGTATTCACATCTTACCCACATAACAAAACCCAGAAATGCACATAAACATGATGTTTCACTCGGATCCAATCATCGACAATGTTTATAACTGAGTTATGGGAAAACAGACTTTCATAAAGAGCCAACTTTATGTCGCTGACTATCATACACGCTGTACTCGGACACGCGTAAAACCAACAGAAGAGGTGGACGTTTTAACGAAGTAAAAACCAATCCAAAATAAACGTACCCCACTCAAAGTTATAATCTCATCACGGACGGAAATGATCCTCGGTGTAATCTCTCTCCACACGATACGATTCTGAACACAATGGTTTTTTTTAAAAAGAAAAGAAAAAGGGTTCCTTTAAAAACAACAAGTGTCCGTTTCTGTGCGGTACGGTTCTGTAAGCGCACCGTGTGCGCTCCGCGGCTCTCTCCGGCAGACTGGAGCAGGAGGCGCACAGCGCGCATAAATAACTGAGGGCTGATTGTTCCGAGCGCTGGGAATGCGAGGAATGCCAGAGCTATAGTCCCGGAGGGGTCGGACGGAGGCAGGCAGAGGGAGAGAGGGGGGGGGAGAGGGAGAGAAGGGGGCAGGGCGTCTCAGCTGGTCGCCTGTGTCATGTTAAGCAGCTAGTTGGTGTCCTGCTACACAATAGAGTGGATCAACTACGAGGAGGAGAAGGAGGAGGAGGAAGAGGAGGGGGGGACTCAGGAAACCGTTTAGAACACACATCTAAACCTGCGATTTAATGTCCACAACACAAACAAACAAACCACTTCTCGTTTCTTCCTTCTTCTTTTCTCTGTCTCACATCCCAACACTTCTTATAGCGTCGTATCTACGCTGGAATATATTTCAACGTCTAGATTACAAACCAGCAATATGCTTATTCTCCCTATTTGTTTTAAATACATCCTATAGCATGGCAACATTTGGCTGCAATTGTCTTTCTTTAGCTCTGTATCTCTCAAACCCAGCCTTCCTCACTAATACACCATAGCAGCATAATATAAGAAACATAATATGCTATAATACACATTATATCACCAGTCATTCACATTATGACCACTCAGTCTCTGGTAGAGACCAGCTCAGCTTAGCCAATCAGAGATGAGAACTGTTCAGGTAGGCTCGTGATTGGACCGTTAACTAATGGTTCTGTGGACTGTGTTCATGAGCTGGTCAATATTTAAGCTTAATTACAGAGTGTGCGTATGTGTGTACATGGTGTATGTATGTATGTGCGTATGTATGTATATGTGTGTGTGTGTGTGTGTGACACGGGAGTGGGGTGTGTGCACGGCATGCTGCCTGCCAGCTGTCCAG
>OMKP01047528.1:0-10038 GCA_900302375.1 Bathygadus melanobranchus | reverse complement strand
ATATATAATTATAATTCTTAATTAACGGGTTTAATTAAATGTTATGTTTGTTAATTTGAACTTGAAAATAGGCGATAAGGTTGCCTCTTGTGATGGAGATCAGCCTCTTTATTAATTGGTTGGTAGAAATATTTACAAACAGAACTTTTGGCATATGAATGTGTACACACACACACACACACACACACAAATGTGCATACATAAACATGCAGCATATTGTCACATGGGAGATGTATAATAAATACATAGTCAGAAAAGTAGAACTGCTCATTAGGATAAGTGCTGATTTTGTGTTGGCTTGGCAAACCACAATAAGCTAAGTAATGAACTGTAAGCATGTGATTTTGCAGATCATTATAGTAAAAAAAGACATATTTACAAATTAACTGAAGCAAATATTAACTGCTACCAAAGTTCTCTGCATATCTTATTCATTATAATGTGTTTTCTTATTTAATTTGACTCTTGAAAATTAAACTGTGCTGCATTTCCCCAAAACATCGAAACTAATCCTTGCTCCAATTTGTGTTCATTGTTTCAGATATTTCATATTTTTTAACCGTCCCTGACATGATCTAAATCAATTCATATTATCATAATTAACATTTAAAATGTTTTCTTTTGTATGAGTCATTTGCATTGCATTTTACAGTCATACAAATGTCTCATGTTAGCAGTGAGTAACACACTGCTTTCTCATATTGCACATAAGAAGAGGCTGTGTTGATAATATATTAATTGCAGTTCATCTAGTTAACATAATATGTGGGCAGCCACAGACATTGGTAATCAGCATTCTGTGTATGTTCATTTACATGCTAAGAAAAACCCATGGGAAATTACTGAGGTTAAAGTTCAGGCACTTGGCTCCGGGTGACCATATAGTAAGAGTATTGGGAACCTGGCTGATGGGAAATGCATCTAGACTCCTAGATTACCTAAATCACGAGTGAAATACCTCATACATATGTATATTCGTTTATCTGAAGCCTCAACCCCCTCTTGGAATTCATCAAGGAGATTCATGATTATTCATTCAGCCGTTCATGTTTTCCAGAAGGCAGGAGTTTTATCTGTTAGCAGACATTGCCTCCTAGCGTAACCGAGCAGTACTGCAACAACCATAACCATGAACGTATTCGAGCAAGTGGCCTCGGTCTTTTCTATGGGTTGGTTTTTATTTATAACACGATATGCATTGGTACTTGGGTATCATTTGGTATGAAATCGTTCAGTATTCAGTAGGCTAATGTTTGTGTGAATCTTGGCTTCCTCTCTCCCAAATGTCTACAGACTACACGCCACACCACAAGTCCTACCTTAACGCTGATGGCGCAGTTAGAGCGAGTAGCATGAATACAGTTGATGTGTGGCCTGCAAATGCATTGAGACAGGGCTTCCCAAACGTCCTCATTCCGCCCCCCAGCTCATCCCATCTGCAAATCAAGCGATTTACGTTTATATAAACACGCCTGATGCACTTCTAACATGAACTTCGTGCCGTGATTTTAAGTAGGCTAAACATACAGTTCTTCTTGGTACAAACTAAACTGCAGATGTAGCCTCATTAGTAGGCCTAGCACCTTGTGGGTTTTCTTGACTCGCTTCTAGAATGAACACCAGCAGGGATTACCCTTATAACGTAAAGGCAAAGGCAGAAGGCAGGCCTGCATGAGCATGCAGCCTATAAGGCCAGTTAAATTGCAATGTTATTCTTTTTTGTTTAATGTTTTCTTTGGCCACTAGATGTCACCAAACAACCATTAATAATCCACGCTTAGAACAGATATGATACTATGCGTCGATCAAAACATGTTCTATAATAGCTCTGGTGAATCTAAATGATGGAATATGAAAGGGAGGTATAAAAGGTGCACACACACACACTTGATGAGGGATATGGGGCTAAACCTCTTGGCCCCCCCCTCTGTCTCCAGTGTGATGCCTTGGCGCTCAGGACGACAGCTACATGCAGTACATGCATGTAGCGGTACAGGTTCAGGTACGTACAGGTTGACATTCACCATCGCCTCGCAGATCCGGGGTGGTGCCCAGCAGGGGCCACATTGCTTCTGATCTTCGCCTGTGAGCCAAGATCTAACCCTCAGGGAGGTGCTGACAGCATGGGGAAAGGAGGGAAGTGAGATTCATACTAATCTCGGATCCAGAAGTTCTAGCTGAACTTCTGGGGGGAGACTACAGAGCGCCTGTGCACGCCTACAGATCCCTGCTCCCAGGAACATGATTGGTCGAAACAAATTTGCAGCAAAAGAAAGTGAAACACACTCAGATCTGAGCTCGTCTGCCATTAGAATTTAGATGTGAATCTAAAGTCTTTAGATGTAAATCTACTTTACATCTACTTTAGATGTTAATCTTAAATCTGATTTGTGAGGCTACGTTCATAGCTGCCTGGTAGGATCAGGACAAAGAGAAGGTTGTGACTGAGTTCAATGTAATGTTGTTTTGTTCATAAGATATGATACAAGATAAGTGAGATGGTATTGGGTGGGATTCTGGATAGCACCTCATTGGGTAGTATCACGAGCAGATGAGTGCTATAATCTGTCCAACATGTGAAATGCATGCCGTCTTTTAGTGGTAAACATGTTTTTTTCTTCCCCCAGTCGATCTCACCTTAATACCCAATCAAATTAGCATCTTCCTCCTCCGAGGGCAACCGATTCATAACACAGTCACCCAGTGGATCTCATTACAAAGGATTGAGTTTAAGCTCCCCCATGAAAGATCTTAGCAAACTTCTAAGCCAGAGCCATGGTCTGCATCTCCAATAATTGGCTCATTCACTTCATGTTCTCTGGGCCATTTTCCCGTTTCCAATGTTCTCTCTTTTTCCTTTATATTTTATCTTTTGTCATTTCAATGTACCTCAAGGTTCTCTGGGACAATTTCTCACTGGATTTGCTACTTTTAAAACATGTAGGCCTACTGATCATGGTCTCTTTGAGAGGCCATATTTCATACTTAACCACTCCCAGATAGACGTGAAATGGTCTTACATACTTACTTACATACTTACTTACATACTTACTTACTCGTCCTCTCATAGACCACTGAGAATGCTCACGCATACCTACTATTAAAACGACTATTACTGAAATTACTCTCACATACGACTGAGATGCATTAGTAGTATTTGAAAGGATTTTCACTAGTATGTAAGATCATTTAACGTGTATATGTGAGAGTTAATGCATCTCATATCTCTTTCTATATTGTAGTTTTGCTTAAGTATCCTCTTGACATCGTCACCGCTCAAAATAACCCATGTGAACGCCTTGGGTGTGTTGACTCAGGGTAGGCTACTATCTGATTCATTACCCTGTAATAGACACCTCTTCAACCCATAGCCTCCTCTGCCAGCCTTAAACGATTAATAATATCACACATAGTGTTATGTCGTTCGCGAACGATTTGTTCAAAAGAACACGTTTTTTGGGTTGAACGAACTGATCTGAATCACATCCTGAAGCAATCCGTTCATTCCAGTTCAGTTGAGCTCTCAGTCAGTTGCGAGTGAACTTCATTCACTGAGGGAGATATTCATTGAATGAGTGATTCAAGTCATTTGTTCGCAGGGGGAATGGGGTGTGTTCAAGACAGCATATAGGCCCTACACAGCTGATTCGGGTTGCGAGCATTTAGCTGAAATGATTCAACAACAATGGTCTTGGATTTGACTTTAATCCAGATATTATGACATTACTAGATTGATATTATATGCGTAGGCTAATGTTAACGTTACTGCGGTGATGAACGTGATTCGTACATCGCATGGACACACTCACTGAGTGAGTGATTCATTCAGGAGGAAGGGAATGGGGTGTGTTCAAGACGATAAATTAGTATTGGTTGTTGTGTATTTGAAGCTCAATGTTAAAGAGCCCCTATTTTACCACCAGGTGTGAGTGTGATGAGCCAAGCCGTTTCAAAATTGTCATGTGACTAAAATTGTCATTTGTGCCCACTTGTGATGAGTGATAGACAGTCTCTGGGTCCCTCAAGCCCTCCCCTCTCTCCCTCTCATGTCTTGAAATACCAAATATTGTATTGAATAATCAGGTGTCGCAAAAATATACATGCTTTGCATAATAGGCTAGGACTTTGTTATAGTAGCTTTCAGTTTGCTAACGGTATCTTTATCCAATTAAATTCCCAGCTCCTACCGCAAAGGAGCGACCGTTCTCACTCAGTTCACAAGCTAGCGAGCTACGTTCGGCCGTGTTGCAGTTCAGTGAGTGGAACTGGGTCGAGTACGCAGTCGGACGCACTGAGCAATTTGGTGAGCAAATCTTTCTAATGCTGCTTTTATCTAACCGATTCTAATCCTTCAGAAAAGAACCGCTTTGCCCATCACTAAATATAGCGCTAAGCCATTGTGTAGTGCAACATCGTTCCATAAAAAAAGCCCATACACTAGCACGAGCAATGCTGAACAGTATTAGTTCTGGTTCAGACTTCTGCTGAGCAGATTCGACAGACAAGATGGAAATCCAAACTTGTAAACAACGGTTGGCCTGATATATATAGCCTCCACTGGCCTTCAGCAGAGGGTGATCCACAGGCTAACAGGGAGGCAGACAGCAATAAAAGGTTCTGCCCCCAGAATTGATTGAAAATCAGCTCGGCTGGCATGAGCAGTTCAAACCTAACTGACGGGAGAGAGAGAATGATCATGAAACGAGCGAGCGAGTGATGAGGACATAGAGGGATAAAGAGAGTGTGTGAGAGAGAGAGAGAAGGGTGCTGAGGACGACTGGAGGGCAGGTATAGGACAAGAAATAGACCAAATAAGGGAATGCTGTCAGTCAGTTGGAGTCTAATGGTGACAACTTCTTCCAAGAGATGGTTTTCTGCAGGGGGGTAATGGAGCTTGGGTCTTGTCCTGCGAAAAGCAATTTAAAGCCGAGCCATGTGAGATCTGATTGATACAGCACTGAACAAAATGTCTAATATTTTCACCACATTTTTCCCATGGGCACATGCTGGCAACAGCTCCGCTGTGCAACATTGCTGATGTTAAACAGATTCTGTGACAATAATCCAATAGAGATTAATAATACTCGAGAGCTCATTCAACAATTGAGTTGTCACCGAGAGGATCGTCATTGTTTGGTTCTTGGTCACATGTACCACAGCTGTATTTAACAGTCAGTAACACTCAAGAAAGTTTCCACCCAAAATATCCTCCACAGTGAAAGTAGATTACGCCACTGGCTTTTTGAGCAACATGTCTTGTGATGTCGCCTCCAACAACCCAAACATCTCAGAGCCCAAAAGGCAAAAAAGCACCGCAAGAGAGGCAGAGAGAGACAGAGAGAGACAGAGACACATGGAGTGACAGACAGAGAGAGTGGTTAGTAGCTCTATCATGAAACACATCAGTGAACTATAATGCCAGCTGGGTTCCAAGAATATATGGATTGAATCTTGATGAGGAGATTACTAACTCACACCTAAATACCATGTGGCAACGAACCAAGGAATTCTCACAAGGGCACCACTGGTCTCCTTCCAATTTGTTGTTTGGATGCAAATCCAGGAAATATGGTCAGAAGAGGGTTTTTTTTCTTCTTCTGTCGTTCCCAGTGAAAATGAAGAGAGCCGTGTAGAAATTCCTCAAACAAACATCCCACTTTCCAAATCGCACACTTTTCTTCTTTGATCTCTGTGCCAACTTCCTAAGCTTTTGTTTTTGAAAGCAATGTTGTATGAAATCTCACTAGAGCAGAAGAAGGGTGGTAAACCCACGAGAAGGTGCAGATAAACAGGAAGGGCAACTCCACCACACTGCTGTCATTCCCAGAGACGAGGGGAACCCCTTATGTAAGAACAGGAAGACAAAAATGACCCTATAGGTGGATGATGAAATACAATGCATTCATACAGGCCTATTCAAGACGCATGTCATACATCTTGAATAGGCCTGTATATTTCAGATTTTATTTTTACTTTTTAATCCCAGAAAGCGTCATTGCTGGAACTAATTGTCGGCATTAAAGAGTGTTTGTCTCGTCCGATGGCGATTAGTGTGTGGCGGCGTGGCTGAAAGCGCTGGATTTCATCGTTCTCTGGCACCGTTTGGTAGCCATAGCAGGCCCCCGTAATCGGCTCCACGGCAGCCGGCGTTCTCGTTCGTCCTTCGGTCTCCTTTCATCAGCGTCTTTTTGATCACCTAATCCTGGGTGTTTACATTTCTCAGGGACTCGGTGGCTCCAGGGGTCCGCCTGTGTGGGCTAAAGCGCTGAAGCTTATGAAACAAACTCAAGGGCACCAAGCAGACAGGTGTAACAAGGATGGGTTTTTTTCCCCCCCCTTTGCTACATCTTAATATTTACCCCTCAAATGTACTGCCTCGTAATGGCAGATTTGTGTGCCGTGGAGATTCAAGGTCACAGAAAGTCATTGAATGAAGGGCCCAAGCGCTCCCTGTCTGATGAAACCGTCATGTATGGTTTGTAACAACAGGACACACCGATTGCTACGGTTATAGTGAGATGACAGAATTGAATGGCTCAGGGGATGTGCTTTTTTTCTGACTTCTCTGTCTCTTTTTATTACATCTCTCTCATATTTGTTGTTGCTTACCACAAAACAAAAGGCCTTATGGTAACATATCCATTGTGAATAACCTGTGAGCAGCTTCTATCCCACGTCTCCATTTCACTCACCGATAAAACCAAAACATTTCATCAGAAAGGAGGCCTATGCTAATTTGCAGAATGTTGCCGCTCGGCATTTCACAAATAGTTTGTGTTTTTCACTGATGTGAAAAGGAACAAGGTAGATGGAATGCGTGTCTCAGTAAAATGTGTGCAACTGTCAAATAAGTTAAGGCAGGGAAATAAGCACTGAGTACACTGAACTGCATGAGTTATCATTTGTCATCAATGGCTGTGGCTATAGTGCACACTTCAAGGGGTACAATTCCATTTAATTTATTTTAACTGACAGATGTGCTTTTAGTTAAATGCAACCATGCTGATGATAAACGTTAACTTTAAGCAAGCCATGTTTCAAATAAATCCCGTCGTCCAGGGTGTCTTGCGTCTGGCAGTAAACAGCTTTGATGAATGCTCTCTATGTTTGTCAACCTACTGCTCAATCATTTCCATAGTTGAACGAAGCAATTTGTTTCTCCAAGAGCAATCTGTTAGTGTTGATTATACAAGCTAGTGATGTCCACTTGGACAAATATAGAACGGCGAGTCTAGCCGCCCACTTCCAAAGGAGACGATCCTGTACGACTGATAGCTCGCCGCTGTTCTGTCGAGGGCCTTCGTTCGCGGATGATTGCGGGAAAGGTGACTTTATTTTTTTTGCGAGAGTATGTGAGAAAACACAACTTTAATTACTGTAATGAATCTTGCTGGAAAGGTATTGAAAGCGCGGCATCGGTGTGGTCTCAGAAGGAGCTCATTTTGGCTTCCACCACGGTGGTGATTTATCATCAGTACAACAATACAGGCTATTGTGTGAAGCATGATAAGAGACATGCCGTGGAGGAGAGAGAGAGAGAGAGGGAGAGAGATGCCGTCCAGTGGGCCTATGTAGAGCCATCGCTCTTCCAATACATCACTATTGACCGCTGTACTAACAGTTTCTTTAAACATGTGCTCTATTAGCAAGACTGTGCAGAACTAATTGGTATTTTTGGCAGACTATTCAGAAAGGTGTCTCACTATAATGGAAGGAGTCTCTGTATGTATGTATGTATGTATGTATGTGTGTGCGTATGTATCTGTAATTAGATTTTCTTGACAACATCCGATTGAATTCACATTTGACGGGTGTATTGCTGAGAACCCAAGGAAGTGCCGCGTGGAGTGTGACGTCGGTTGGATGAGCGGTTCTCGAGCAATACCGGCGACCAGGCAGTCGGTCCGCTTCGAATGGGCAAGTTTGGAAAGGGCAGGGGCACATTTCGAACGGGCACATGACTTGTAAATATTAATGAATTACATTTACATTTACAGACGCTTCTATCATCAAAAAGTAACACATTTGTCGAAAGAGGGAGACAAATAACAAATAATATATCGCTGATGGCACAGTACAATTAGAACAGAACAAGTTACAAGCATTCCTGATTGCCAGGCCAATAGAAAAAGTTACAAGATGAAGTAATGAATTAATCAAATAAGATATGAATAAATCTATCTATGTAAACTATTTTGCTTCCATATTATTGCTACCATATAAAGGCAATGAAAAATCCCAGTTAATACTAAGCTAGATGTGTTTTTTGTTTTAGAGCTGACACCACCTACACATCCTAACACATCCCTAACCCTCGTCAAGATTAAGACTTAGATTCACTACAGTTCATGTATTCACTATAGAATATTTACTTTATTCACACATTGCATGATGGATTCAATTACACCATCATTTAGACCTGCGGCTGCTTGAACTTAATTCTGCGGTTTGAATTCTGTTCAAGTCTCTAGCTTCGGCAAGCCTTTGTAATATATATGCAAATGCATTATCTGCCAAATTCAGACTAATTAGACATGCCACTCACTTAGCCTGTAGTAGTAAATTCCTCATTTAGGATATTCATTTATGTACCAACCATGATAACTAAGAAGACAGTAAGAAAAAATCTTTGCTGAATCATTCTTTTCGCATTTTGGATGCTCAGCCTTTTAAGTTTCTAATTCAACACTTGCATAATCAAAGCTGGCCGAATTATTTGGCATTGGGGAGATTCACTTCACTGAGCTATGTGCAGTATAGCTGAAAATGGGGCCTAATTAATAAATCATAAATGCAATTAAATATTAAGTGTTTTTATGTCTGTGAACCACCTCAGGTAAATGTTGAAACGTATAAAAGTTGATACCGCATTGGCCGCTGCTTTTCATTGGAGCGATGTGTCAACGCAGCCGCCATATTGGTCAGGGGAAGCCACGCCGCCCAATACATGTATTTCTATCAAGGCAGGAAGTCCATCCACAATTACAATCATCATAACTAGCTGAATTTTCAAGTGGTTTGGTTTATTACACATTTCAGACATGTATTTATGATACAGGATACTTTGTTACATTTGTAACAGTAAAATATCATAAAACAAATTCCCACCTGTGAAATGTTATTCCTTGTTGATTAGGTTTGGCATTTCTTCCTGTGGAGCATCGAAAAGTCTTCTACTATTCTTCTACTTTCTACTATTGGAACAAACCTCTGAGCAAGATGACGGTGGCAGTGACGCATCTCCCAATCTTACATGGGGTATCTACGTGTATATGTGGGTGGACTCAAGGACCCAGCAATGCTAGGCCTGCCCAGGTGATTCCAGTGAGGTTATAAAAGAGGCAGGCTTACTGAAGCAGTCATTTTGAGAATTGGGGGAAAATCTGGCGCAGCGAGGTGCCCCGAGGTGAACGAGGTACAATCCAACCTACTCACGCTGTCACCACTGAGGATGGCTGTGCACAAAACTACACTGGTCTTTGTAACCACTTTCCAATGTCATATCGACTATTTGAAATTACCCTCTGCACTCACCCCTGTCCTCATGAAAAACGCACTGACTGTAGTAATTCTGGATCATGACCCAAATGCAGACACAGGTGAGTAGAAAAGGTATTTAACAAAGGTGATACAAACAATAGTGCCAAGAATTTGGGCAGTAAAAACTGGAACAAAAAAACAACCAATCAAAGAACAGGCAGAAAATAACTGAAACCAGCAAACTGGGTGAAAATAAACAAAAAATAAACAAACTAGAAGACAACAGGACGTAGAGCGTACACAGGATTCAGGCACAAACTGTTTCATGTTTCCCCCGTTCCAAAACGATGGTGTAACCGTCCGAAGGAGGCAGACCAGTGACATGTCCAGGGAGATATGGGACTGGTGATGGTTGCAGAAGACCGGATGGAGCTTGGCCAGGGGAGAGGGAGGGGACTTATTTTGAGCACAGACAGAACAGGCAGAGATGAAGGACTGGGTGTCGACCAGCATGAGAGACCACCAGAAATGCAGACGCAGGAAGGTCAGGGTGCTAGG
>OMKP01047524.1:0-10057 GCA_900302375.1 Bathygadus melanobranchus | reverse complement strand
CAATGAGGTGTCACTCAGAGAGCAAGATGACGTCGGCGTTATCATGGACCCCTTGCAGGAGCAACTCCCCCTCGAAAGTGATTATTTTCTTCCTTTTGGCAGCGCGCAGCGTGCCCACCAGCGCCTCAAAGATGTTGGCGACCTGGGTGTCGTTGAACAGGACGCCGAACTTCACGCTCGTCTTCCCCTCTGCATCTGTAGGGCAAAGATTTGCTTAAGAGGGTTTGCAATAATCACAATCGCCGTTCCCCTGATCGATCGAGTGAATATCGGGGCCTTCACAGGAGATAAAAATACATCTTTTTAAAGGGTAACTTTGGAGTTTTTCAACCTGGACCCTGTTTGTCCTTCATTGTGGGTACTAAGTGACTAATGCAGACAAGAATTTTTTTAATTTGTCCAGTATTGAGCGAGATTGCTTCACCCGTCAGCCGAAAAACGTGTGCAATATAACCCTTTGGGGCAATAGTGCCCCATCAGTGTATGTCCTCTGAAAGTGCCTGTTTTTATTAGAAGTGTCTGACAACATTATAGAAAGGATCCCATCAGAGGAATACAATTTGCATTACGCCTCACTTGATCTGCTCTGTCTGTGTCTAACCAAGTCTTGCTAACCATGTCTTTCACACAACAAACTCTTGCCAGTGCTGCTCTCTTAATTCTCACTCACATTTCCCCATTCTCTTCCTGCAACGGCTCAACTCTTGTGAGAGTCAGAGTGAGAGGGGTTAGACGCAATAACAAGCTGACTGGCTCGAGCGAAAGGTGAAGAAAATTCCTTTCCATAATGTCGTCAGACACTTATAATTACAATCTGAGCCTGTCATTCAGCCTCTTGATGTTGCACTCCCCCCTCCCATTCCAGTGGTTGCCAGTTTGTTACACAACCTGCATATTTCAGGTTGTTAAGTGGGGTGTGACTCAGACAGACTCAGTCATGTCAAGTGATGAAACTTTCACGGTAGAGTAATGTGTAGCATTATTACATTGGTATTAATCAATGTATAGGCCTAGTGATTTCAGCACTGTTGACCACACTACAAGTTATATATTCCATTCATTGCGATACATTCTCATTATAAAAATAGCAGTCTCTATAAATGCATAGCTATCGGTGACCATACTTTAAAAGATGTATTGGAGAATTAACCCATCCCTAAACAAGAGTTTCACTTACTTGGACTGCCAAGGCGTTTAATTTCCCCTACAAGCAAAGAAATTTCGTGGTCGACATTCATTTTAACTAAAGGAGGGACACAAACATATGCATTTATTAATCAATCAACACATTACTTTAAGGAGGTCAAGACAATTCTCATTCTTTGTTTTTATCAGACCAATAATAACATCCACAGCAGTTTGAATGCAATGCGGAAGTGAAAACCGTGGAACATTTTGCATACAGTTGCCAAAGGCCTACATCAATGTATTGTTCTCCTAATATAACACTGAGACTCTTACGTATCCCTGTCAAATGCAAACATTTCTAGATTGAAACATTTTTACACACACACATCTGTCAGTAGACAAAGCTTCTGACAACTAAAAGCCAGTTATCTTCTTCAAACCCTGGGCGAACTATCCATAAGATGCAGCAAACAAAGCTAAAATCACATCATTCGGACGCCAACGGACGCCAAGTAGCGTACACTACAACATATCATGTGCATGCTAGTGTTTAAAACGTTTAACTACCTGAAAATGCTTTTTTCCGAGGAGCTTGTTGTAGGAGATGCGATTGCAAGTCGACACGAATCAGGAATCTGCCCCTCCCTCTACGTCACGTAACCGTGGACCAATGGGAAGAGAGCTAAAGAACGACGCTACCGCGTTAAAGCAAAGGCACCGGTTTTCCCTCTAACATGATAGCAGAAATGCCCGATTCATTAAGTATCTTTCTGCATTAACTTTTCTTTAAAGGAAAATCATTCGTTGCATTTTGGAGAAGGTTTCCGTGAGATCGCGGTTGTTTTAAAATGTAAAGTTCTTCTCTTCTGGGTCAACATAACTTTTCTGTTGACATCCTCCATCCGGGCCTTCGGGGGGCCGTCGGACGACTCGCCGAGTCCGCACGCTGACGTCACGAGGCCATAGGAATCCTATGGGTAGGAATGGCAGCTCTGACTCCGGGGGAAGGAACCAAAAGAGCCTGAAACTTTACTTCTAACGGTTCTGCAAATGAATTTATCCCAACCGCAAACTGGAAGACAACTACACAAGGGGATACCGAAAGCAAAAGTATTATTAGACGAGGATATTCCAGTAGATATCTTGGCTAATCAGACGGGCGCACTTTCGGGGCTGCTTGTTAGCTTAGTGCCGCTGACTTTGATTCAAGGTAGCTGTTAGCTAGGTTAGCTGGCGTGTGCTAGCCAGCTGCTGGCTTATTGGTTTAACTAGCCCAACAAGTTAACTGTCTGGAAGAATTGAATGACTGCATATCCGAGCGGCATTATACCACAGTGCAAATACAATGCAATCGGCGTATTTGCTGTCAGTCCAAATATAAGTCACCAACGGAGCGGACTTGTTCGTTCACATATTTGCGAATAGTATCGCTAACGTGAACGCTAGCCAGTCCGTTCAGGTTAGCTACATTGCGATTCTGAAGTATCGCCCATTTTTGGATCTATCCCCCACCAGTCAAAGGGACTGATTAACAGCCACCGATTCCAAGTTTAGACTTTTAATTGATTATATGATGGAAAGCCTAACGTTGAGCGATGGCGAGCAGCGTTATTACTCGGATTTGTTCGTTTATTGCGACACGGACAATACCAAAAAAGTGGCGTCTAATGGAAGAGTTCTTGACCTTTTCCGGGCGGCCCAGCTACCCAGCGAAGTTGTCCTGCAGGTAAGCTATTGGAAACAAGTTAAATCCTTACTTTGAAGCTGCTTGTGTACAAGGCTACCCTATCCTCATTGTGATTTTCGTTGTTAATTTAGCAATTAAAGCTAACGGTTGTGTTGCTGGTTAGCTATGTTGCGAGAGACACGCCTTCTTCTGGCTAATGTCAGCTTTAGCTAACAGTAGTCATTTAGTTAATTAACATCAGACGAAGTTTCTACAATGGACCATACACTGTCTGTATCCGAAGTCGATTTCTCTTTAGTCAAGGCCATTTCTTCACAGACAAGGCGGTGTCACTACAAACGACCTATGTCAAAGTATACCCTGGAAAATGTATACCATCTTCAAGCTTTTGCTGGAACTTACTCCCTTACTAGTTCTTCTTCTCCAGATTGTCTGTACAGATTGTCTGTTTCATCTGTTTCCCACTAGATTCTGCCTAATTGTTGGATGTAAAATAAATTGTATTGTTATACCTATACCCCATGATTATATTCGCAAAGGTTTTGACTGCATTTGTTAATTGGTGACAGAACAACTAAACAAAAACTGCTAATATACAAACCAGGCAATGTATATTAAAGGGTGCATTCGGGAGTTTTCAACCTGGACCCTATTTTCCCATCATTTTGTGTCTAAGTGAGTAATGCGGACAACAATTTTTGGTCCAGTATTGACCATGATTGCTGGGACAATAGCGCCCCATCAATGTATATCCTCCAAAACTACTTGTGTTTGCTACATTGCCACATTGTCGAAATCAGCTAAATATTCAGCCATGACTTTGAAAATCTTTTAGATAACACCAAGCTACATCTTCTATAGTCCACAACAAACCCATGCCAGTGCTCCACTCTCCAACTCTCACTCACGTTTCCACCATTCTCTAACTGCAACAACTCAACTCTCACGAGACTTTTTCAGCAAGACTGATAGACACAATAACAAATAGACCGGATTAAGGGAAAGGTAATGAAAAAAGTTGTATTACAAACACTTTTAGAGGACTTGCATTGACGGGGCGATATTGCAGAAGTTTCGCCGGTGACAGCTGAAGCAATCTTGCACAATACCGGTCCAACTTCATCAATTGTTGTCTGCATTAGTCACTTAAACCCAAAATGATGGAAAATGGGTCCAGGTTGAAAAATCCAGAAGTTACCCTTTAACTATGGAGTGATTGGGTTGTGAGTGGGTGTACATGGTAATGCTTTGAAACGGTGACCTACAAGACCAGCAATTGCATTGCATGTGAATTGCAATGAGTGAGTAAGTACAAGGCAGATAAGTGTAGTAGTCCACTCTTGCGACAGCTCTCGGCCTCAGCTCAGCCAGGGTTTGCAGTTTGTGAGTCAGCATCCTTTTCAAGGTCAACAAGGGAGCCGGTTGATGGAGCGTAAAGCCGTTGTGGTATTTCGCTCCCATTCTGCGAAACCATGTTCTGGTGTTCAGTGGACTACCCCCTTTCCAGTGGTGTTCCTAGCTTCTCCTCTTAATGCATGTGTATTGGGTGGTATGCATCCACACAGATTCAGACGAAGAACTAAAATTGATCTGAACCTGGCGGGCTGTTCATGTCGGGTATTGTACTATGAAGTTATGCTCTTTTGCGGTATACACTGCTTGCTGGATTCTGGTGCCGGCATATTGCCTAATGACTTATTTCCGCACTGTGCATGAACATCAATTGCTCCATGAGCTGCAAGCAATATCAATAATGTCAGACTTCAGGAAGGACTGCCCATTTATGGACATCAAATGAATAAAATTGGTGTGGTTGAATGCTGCCCAATGAGCATTGAGTCAATTAACATTCATTTTAATCCAGGGACACAATGTGTTATTGTCATTGCCTGTCCTCCTCCATTTTGTACGTAGTTCTGTCAGTCTGTCTGTAGTGAAGCAATTGCTCAGTTTACACTGCATGCCAAACAGTCGTGGTGTAGACTATTCCCTGTTGGCATCGATGTGAGTGGATTGGAGTGCTTATGTTGTCAGCAGAGTCCGCCCGGGGTTCTGCACATTCACACACGGCTTCCATAAACTGCTTGTTGCTTGTTAAGCATGCATGGTAAAACAAAGACCCAGGCTACATACCACCCTGTCCCATTGTGCTAGCCAATTGCTGGCTTATTGGATTAACTAGTCCAACTTCTGAAAGAATCGAATGACTCCATGTTCAAGTGGTGTCATTGCAAATGCAATGCAATTAACGCCTTTGCTGTCAGTCTAAATATCAGATCAAATGTAAGCACAGACCAGACTTGTTTGTCTGCATATGGTGGACCACAGCGCCATGACGGACATTCATTCCACAAGCATTCTGTGTGTAGTTTAACCCTGTCCACAAGGTTCAGCCAGCGTGTGAACTACGGCTCTTGTGTTGCTCGTTTGTGTTTGCATGCACGTTCAGATCACAGAGCTCTGTGGAGCGACTCGGCTGGGACACTTTGGGCGGAGCCAGTTCTACATTGCTCTGAAGCTCATTGCCATCGCCCAGTCTGGTCTGCCTCTCAGAGTGGAGAGTCTCAACTCAGGTGAGGAGATGGGTCCATTTTTGATTTAAATCAGTCAAATAATGTTCAATGTTCTGTGTATTCTCCTTCCTTGTACTTTATTCAGAACTCCCTTTAGACAAGTCAAACATGGCCTGGCTTGTACCAGTATTTCAAGACGATTTTGATGCAAACTGGGCGAGATTGTCCAATCATCTATTATCAATTAATATTTAAGCAAAACGTATTTGTGCTATTAAGCCCAGTAGAAAGTTGTATCTAGCTGAGTTTAAAAGCCATTTTGGATTTCTAGCTCATGCCCCACAGGGCCAAACTTGAAGAAACACTGGCTTTGTGTTTTAATGTACTGTTAAAAGCACAACAGTGGAGGGGTGATTGCTCAATCTGTGGTGTTCTAAAGATGAGGAAGAACATTGTGCACTTGCTCAAACTCTGCGAGGCACTAAATACAACTAGTCATGTGCCTGTTCGAAACGTGCCAATTCGAAATGGACACACTGCGTGGCCTCCGGTTTTGCTGCTTGCAGCTTTTTTGAGAACTGCTCACCCAAACAACTTCACACTCAACATTGCACTTCCTTGGGTCCTCGGCAATGCACCAGCCAAGTGTAAAGTCGATCAGATGAACGGTTGTTGTGAAAATTGAATTACAGGCATACAAACAGAGACTTTTCAGAAGCAGTGTTCTCAACTGTGGCCAGCAATCCAACAGAAAGTGACTGCCTGTTTTGTATCGCTTTTTGGCGATACATTATCTTAGGTATGGCTGCAGAGTCTCAAATTGTTTTGGGATCAGAATAATCATGATTAAGCCAATCACCCAACCCATCGGATAGTCTCGCTCTGGAACCCTCTCTTGTTCCAGTAGAATTAAGTCAAGGCTCTTCAGATAAGATTAATTTGTTGTTCTATACTTATGTCAGGAGCTGCAGGTTTAATGGTTCCTTCTCCCTCTCAAGTAGACCGATTTTAACATAACTAATATTGGTCAAGCATACATTGGCACAATAGGTGTTGGACCTTCAAATGGCCCACAGATAAGCTGGAGCTAATATGGTGGAGTTTAATCAAAGGCATCTCTCTGACTCTCCTTGTTTGCTGTTCTCAGTCAAGGACCTGCCGCTGCCCAGGTTCGTTGTTGGCAAGAACGAGGCGGAGGCGAGGCACGCCGCCCTGTACCAGGAGGCCGACAGCCAGGGAATCTACACCGGGGCCGGGGTTATTCCCAGGCCGCCGGGCCGAGGCCTGCAGAACAAGAAAGTGACCCCCGTCGCCCCCTCAGTTGTCCCCGTGCACGAGGTCATCCAGGCCCTCGCACCTGCCAGTGAACCGCAGGTAAGTAAACACGCCACATTCCCATGCCCAGAAAACAACCCTCTTATCGTGAACGTAATGGCACTGGCATCCATCCACGCATGTAGATCAGTCTGGGATTAGACTTACTTAAATGGTCATTAATTGTGTTGCTCCAAAACGTAAAAGACTACAGTTGTTCGATCTACTGTACCCTAACCTATCAATACTTTGCTAATTGCCTCATCAGATGAAATGTTCAAGCAGGTTTTTAGTTTTTAGTTTTTGTTTTTACAGAGCTGTACATTCACACAATGTACATATGCATCGTGCGTCTCGCCAGGCTGCCTTACACATAAGCTCTATTTGCTCTTGTCAACTCGCTCGACAGGTTGATCAGTGAGAGAGGGACCGGCCAGGCGAGAGTGATGTTTGTTCTTCAAACAGACTCTTGCGTCATTCAAACAAGCCATCTAGGAGTGGCCTCCGTTTACGTTCTGGTTTTGGTGCACGCCTGCCGGTCAACTCGCGCTAGGATACGTCGCCCTACAACCCTCTGAGCCTTTCGCCGCCTATCCGTTCCGTTCACCCCCTTTTCCTCTCGGTTTGCTTTAGTGCATGGTCCAGCCCGACTCCACGTCCCCAGTGGTCTCTCCCCACCAGTCCCCGCCCACCTCGCCGCCCTCCTGGAGGAAACACAAGCGGCAGACCAGCGGCGGGGGCAGCTGCGCCGCAGACAGGCCGGTCGGCGTGGCCGCCTGCCCCACTGGCGTCTGGACGCAGTTCAGAGAAGCACCGACAGGTCCGCACACCGGCACGCGTCTCCCGTGTCCCAAAGCACTCCCACGGTCCAAAATAAGATCGGATTGTTCTATGTTGATCCCGGGACGGGAACCTGAACGCATAAATGTATTACACATAATGGCCGAGTAGGTAGATGCTAAATAAGTACATAATGCGTGTGTGAAAGCCGGCCTACTCCTTGCCTGCCTTCAGGGCCAGGGTCCGGGGAGGGGATGTGGTCGTCCCATTCGCCGCCGCCGCCGCAGCCCCCCGTTCAGGAGACGTGGGTCAGCTTCACGGCCGACACGCCGCCCTCCAGCACCGTCCCCGCCATGCACCCCTCGTCGGTCCAGGTACCAGCAGTCCTCCTCATTTGGATTGCCTTTTATATAGCGCTTTACATTTCTTCACATTCACCCATTCATACACCGACGGCGGTGTCAACCATGCAAGGCAACAACCAGCTCATCAGGAGCAGTTGGGTGTCTGGCCACCTCAACACTCCGCTAGGGGGGAGCCGGGGATCGAACCAGCAACCTTCCGGTGGCCAGACAACCACTCTACCTCCTGAGCTACTGCCGTGCATGTTATGTATCTCTTCTGTGACTATGCCTCGCGACTCACGTGCAGGAAAGCACCACGGTGCGAACGGTGGCCTCGGCGGCCACGACCAATGAGATCCAGCGTCAGTCGAGCGCGTACGACGACCCCTGGAAGATCACGGACGAGCAGAGGCAGTACTACGTCAACCAGTTCAAGACCATCCAGCCCGACCTCAACGGCTTCATACCTGGTGAGAGACCGCACGCGCCCCCGTGCACAGGTATGCAAATACGTGGATGTTTCTGTTGACGTGTTTTTGTTTTTGTTTTTCAGGCTCGGCAGCGAAAGAGTTCTTCACCAAATCCAAATTACCCATCCTAGAGTTGTCACACATTTGGTGAGCGCCTCCACACGTTTTCACTGTGGCTACTGTTGTTGTGACTTCTATATACTTACTAATAACTAATATCTATGCGTTAACCCTGTTCATCTATGGAATGTGAGCGTTTCAGCACGTGAAATGAAATGCCTTTCTGACGGCTATTTTCTTTCTGTTGATGAATCATTTCCAATGCAATCCTTTGTGCTTATGAGTCGCGCCTGTCCCAGTGCACGTAGCTACTCTGACTGCTGTGGATGTTTTGCCCTAAGCCTGCCTTCTCACCACCTCTCCCCGTCCCTCCCTCCCTAGGGAGCTGTCAGACTTTGACAAAGACGGCGCGCTGACCCTGGACGAGTTCTGCGCGGCCTTCCACCTGGTGGTGGCCAGGAAGAACGGCTACGACCTCCCAGAGAAGCTGCCCGAGAGCCTTATGCCAAAGCTGATTGACCTGGATGACTCGGCAGGTACGCAGTGATCGCTCTCGCTCTAAATCACCACCCAACTCAGTGGTGAAAGATAGGCTGGCTTAGCCATTACGGATCAAAAAGAGCAAACATTTTAGTGCAACACGAGTTTTGTGTGAGTTTTTATTTGTATTGGCAGGTACAGCTCCGTTTTGCAAGATGCCAAAGTGATTCCACAAGGTTTAGCACTTCAAGTTCCACTGAATTAAGTCGACTGAATTGCATGTGATAAAACAGGGAATTAAACATTTGTTTTTGTTAATGCATCATCTATCTATACACTTAAATGTGTTTTAAAATGGCCACATTACTCTATAGGCTATCAACTTTTAACTTTTTATGTTGTAACGTTGATGGCGTCGATCATGTCTTTGAAGGAATAGTCCCTCGTCTTCTCCCTGCGGTCCCTTTCCTCCAGCAGCTTGCTCTGGGTTGTTCTGTGCCCGGCGGCGGCAGCTTGGTGTGGGATGTGTTTGTGTGAAAGCACCGTGTCCCTTCTCCTGCTTGCAGTGGTGTCCGAGCCAGCGCCGGACGTGGGCTACTCTGGCTCCCCCGTGGAGGTCACCCCCAACAAGTCTCCCTCCATGCCCTCGCTCAACCAGACCTGGCCGGAGATGAACCAGGCCAACGAGGTTCTACACGCACGCCACAGATTTACATGTATCGTCTAGCTCACGCTCACGCACACGCACACGCACTGAGCCCTGTTGTTCAGTGTGCAAACGTACTCGGTTTGTCAGATGCCATGATTGGTTTCGACGCCGAGACGTTGAAATCGGTTATCGTCACGCTGCTTGATATTGTGATTTGATTGCGGTTTGATTCACGAACCGATGATTACTGATGCCTAAATGCTCCCCTGAATAGCCTTCTTAATGTACTTTGATCACGGTGTTGGCACACCATCTCCTTCCCTTATGCACATCACATTTCCATTTGACATTTAGGGCATTTGGCAGACGCTTTTATCCAAAGCGACTTACAAAAAGTCACTGTGACATTTTGTAAGTGTCATTTTGCCTTTTGCCGACACGTAGGGTTAGGGTTAGGTTAGGGTTAGGGTTAGGGGTTAGGGTTAGGGTTAGGGTTAGGGTGACGGTGTGGCTGCTGCAGCAGCCACCGATGACATGACATTACAGAGGTGGAGGTGGCCTCCACCGCTCAGACTGACGATGTGTCAATTGATGTCACTGCGCTTGCTGACTGACATGTTGTTTCTCCCCCT
>OMKP01047517.1:0-10977 GCA_900302375.1 Bathygadus melanobranchus | reverse complement strand
GTGTGCGCACGTCTGACCAGCGAAACCCAGCACACGCACAAATGGATACCCTCACGAATAAAAACGTAAAATCTTTTGGCGCGGATGAAGAGCAGACTTGTAAAAGATATCTCTATGTCTCGGTTATTATGATGTAGCTAACGTCTAACAAGCAAGCAGGGGGGTGGGGGTGGGAGGTTTGGGAAGGGACAGGAAAAGGACGTTTTATAAAAAAATAAAACAAAGAGTATAGAGGTAAAACATTGAAATTAAAAAAACGTTGTGTGGTGCGGGGGGTGGGGGGCGCCTAGGCACGCTCCCCGCGGATACGACGCGCCAGCTGGATGTCTTTGGGCATGATGGTGACGCGTTTGGCGTGGATGGCGCACAGGTTGGTGTCCTCGAACAGACCCACCAGGTACGCCTCGCTGGCCTCCTGCCGGGACACCGGGAACAAGACACGGTTATTGATGTTGCTGGAGAGTATGGCTTTTCTTTTGGGTCATGTTAATCACAGTGACCTGTGTCACGAGGGCTGGGCGATGTGGGGAGAAATATTATCACAATAAACATGGGGGATTTTGTATGATATTGATGAATGTCATGATATGTTTATGACGGGAAAATGCTATGGGCTGGCCACGAATACATCTGCATTATTTAATTGGACAAAGGTCAAAGATGTTGAAACCTACGCTAATGTAATGTGTTGCCCTTGAGCAAATTAAATGAAACCTTTTTTATTATATTTACATACAAGGTATAGTAAAATTAGATTGATGATTGCCAGGTCAATAGCACAAGTTTACAAGCTTACAATTGCTAGGTTGACTCCTTACTGTACTACAGCAGGTAGCCAGGATAAGATCGGATTTTATCGGGTATAAAGGTGAGGAATATACTAGGGATGTATATCTAGCACCTGTGTCAATCAAGATCGTGATAAGGTAAGAGATCTTAGCCACAGGACAGCTATCTCTAGATTTTTTAAATCGTTTGATTGACTTGCCGGCACTGTTCATCATGTCAGTGTTCTCTTTTAGGGACCTCTGTCAAAACACACTATAAAAAGGAATTATTGCCCAACGCAAGCACTAAAATGCTTGTCGCTGTAGTTTGATTCTAGTATTGGCTTAGAACTTAGGGCTGGGCAATAATTCAATATTATTTTCTATTGTCTTTGAATGTTATTGTATCATCATTAAATGAAGACATCGACCTACCCAGTTTTATAGTATAAATGAATTACGATGAGAAGATCATCACATCAGTAAGAGAGGAAAACTAGTTTTAGTCCGATAACATACTTTAAATCTCTGTACACTTCAATATTGTGTACAATTCCCCATGCTTATCGTGATAATACATTTGTCCATGTCGCCCATTACGACTAGACCTTGTAATAAAACGGACACTGGCATACCTGCAGGGCACCGATGGCTGCGCTCTGGAAGCGAAGGTCGGTCTTGAAGTCCTGGGCGATCTCCCTCACCAGGCGCTGGAAGGGCAGCTTGCGGATCAGAAGCTCAGTGGACTTCTGGTAGCGACGGATCTCACGCAGGGCCACTGTGCCGGGCCTGAAACAAACACACACAGAATAAAGACAGTAAGAAGTCTTGATGGGTTTGCGGAAGTGCCTTCTGGGACCACTGAAGCGAAATGGACCCTGTCATAACAACTGTGAGCATAAACCCCTGATTACACACACTCTTTAATATTTCAGTCACGCAAGTTGGTGTCTCCCGAGATGAAAAGCAGTTGGCCTCATTAAGGACAGTGGAAGTGGTTCTGGTGCAACATTAATAAAGCCATGCTACATTTTCTTAGGGTTTAAGGCTTTAAGGTTGGATTTTAAAATTTAAATATGAAGCTTCTAAACATGAATCTGTCTGGCCCAACCGGTTGAGCAAGGCATTAACAAAGCCAGGGTTGGGGCTTTAATTCCACCTGGGGTCACCCATGCTAAAAAAAACAGTATGTGTTCACTGACATATTGAAACGCATCTTTATTGACAAGGATATAGACCCAGGATAGTACAGCGGGCTTCACCTGTAACGATGGGGCTTCTTGACGCCCCCAGTAGACGGGGCACTCTTGCGGGCTGCCTTGGTGGCCAACTGCTTGCGAGGAGCCTTTCCTCCAGTGGACTTACGAGCTGTCTGCTTGGTACGGGCCATGTTGCTGACTTATCACCTGAAAACACAAGAATCACGTCTTGTTAATATACGGTTGGGATATATTTATGTAAGTGTAATTCGATTTTTTTTGTAAGTATGGAGTAACTGATTTTATTTTTTATCTGAAGTGCCTTGGTTTTCTGAAAAGCACTACTTCATAAATTCCGGTTGTTGTTATTCCAATTAGACTGCAAAAAAAAGAAACTGAAATGTTTACTACAAATGTATACTTTTAATTGTGTAGGCTGCTTATTAACAGACGAAAAACGTATTCCTCTCTCTCAGTTGCATCACAAATTATGCAATTTGTACAAAGCGTCACACGGGGTTCACCTTGGGAACCTGCTTCACTGTCTGGGTCAAACGGTCTGGCAGCTGCTCAGAGCCTCCGCCAATGCGCCCATGTATACGTATACGCCACTCACGTACGGACCAATCATCGACGAGAACGAACCAATCCAGAGAACTAGAATCCATTCGCGGACCAATGGGGTTACAGTCTGCAGAGCTAAAGGGCGGGCTAACCACGCGAAGCCCCACCCTCCTGCACACGATTATGGCCGCGGATCAAATGTAGGAGGAATCGAGCGAACCTACCAATATACAGGCAAAGAGCGGGACATAAACTTTCAAATTTTTAAACAAAACGGGACAATGTGCAAGTATGCGACTATCGGGACGCCGTAGAAGACAAGTGTAGCTACAAGAAAAGCAACAAACCCCGTCGCAAACAGCAATATTAAGGGCAGATACGCGATGGCAAAGTGCAGATGAAAGTGGACGTTTGTCAGTGGAAGTAGAAAGGCTTTTCTCTGCCACTAGATCCTTCATTTTTACAGCGTCGAAATAAAAGCCTATTTCGCCGCGATAGTGTGTTTATTAAGTATTAACCTGTGACATAACACAGTTAATGTTTGTTTTGTGGAAAAAAATCCGAACAAAATCCAACTTACCGGGGTGAATAATGCGGGTTTTGTTGTTAGCGCTGTGAAATAAGTGTTATGGTTGTCTAGCAGTGTCAGTGTTTACTATCTCGCTCACACAATGGAGGGAACATGGCCGTCGTGTCAGTCACCGGACTACACCTCCCACAATGCAACGGCGGTCATTTGTAGTACGCCGTTAACTGCGTGAAATAACGTGTATTGTTGATATATGGGGTTAAAAAACAACAATAACAACAACACGTGAGAGTCATGGGATACTAATAGACAGTTTAATTGTCTGATATACATCACCGTATTGCAATAGTTTAAATAAAGCACCGGTGGAATAGTTATAATGGTCGTGTATATTTTCTAATAGGTCGTTAATTAAGTGGAAGAGATTGACACATAATTAGACGCCCTCTTAAAATGCGCGGTCGTCATTAAAACGCGATCCATTTCATTCTAGTTAGGACGTTGACACCCAAGTGCATTATTTAACCGGACAAAGGTCCAAGTTGTTGAAACCTACGCAAACGTAATGTGTTGCCCTTGAGCAAAGTAAATTAAAGTTTTTTTTATCTGGTATAAAGGTGAGGATCTATATATAGAACCCGTGTCAATCAAGATCTTGATAAGATAAGAGATCTTAGCCACAGGACAGCTATTTCTTTATCATGTTAATGTTCTCTTTTAGGGACCTCTGTCAACAGCAAAACTCAAGTATGCCTACATTTCAATAATGTATCTTGTTAGACCAAACTTCCTCGACCAATCTATACAGTGCGATGATATTTCATTGTACTGTACAACTTTCCTCCCCACACTCACACAAACACATTTAGAGTATAACTTTAATATTGTTGTGAGTACAAGAGGCCTACTCTCTGGCTTTCATTTAAGTCTTGTGAGGACCTGCCTGTTCATAAACCTTTCAAATGTTTCTTAATGGATTAATAGTCTTGTTAGGACCTGTCTGTGTTTTCCAGTTAGTACAGTTTGTTCAAACGTTTTTTCAGACGTCAACACTGTCCAGTCTACACCTGTACATTCTCAAACCACATCTCAAAGAGGGCTCAGACTATCATTGTTGGCTGAAAACATTAATTTGTTATAATACTTGGCACATTGCTTCCTTCCAACCAGATCAGTGAGTCCACATTGAATAGAGTAGGACCAGAGATGGTGTATATGGGGTAGTCCAGGAACCATGAGAAGTGAATTTAACTCCCAGTCTATACCCCTTCTCCATCAGCTGCAGGGTCACGTGACTGGATGGCTGATTCTGACACATGCCCATAAACAAACAACATGGCCGTAAACAAGCAACACTGAGTAAGACAGGTTAGCCTAACCCTGGCTGGAGAGGGTGTTTGCAGTGGAAACCACAAGGGCTCAACGTGCCTAAAATGCCCCAGTGTTTTGCTTTGTATTTTGGATGAACTGACCCCCGACAGTCGTACCTGAACAGTGGCACAGGCCTCTCTAATGTTTGATGGACTATGGTGCTGTTAAACTGTATAGGGTTCATAATGTCTGTTTTCTGCCTCGCTGATCAGATCAGCCGAGAAGGCCACCTCCCCAGACAGAACCACGCCTTCTGCTCAACAGCTGGGGCATGTACATATTTGATGTTCTTAAGAGTGATTTGTAGTTAATGGTTGCAGTGTGGTCGATTTGGGTGTTTTGACAGACCTATGCATGAGTCTTCATTACAATACATTCACGCTCTTACCTGCAAGCAGCCATTTAGGATCTTCATGCATGGGCAATAAGACTGCTTAATGTCTAGCCTACATGTTTCTTCATTGAACTAGCTTTACAGCAGTTCAGGAAACAATTTCCTACAAAAAAACAACTTACGTTCTTGACCGGCGTTTCGTTGCCAATATAGAGTAAATGTTTTGTTGTTGCAAAAAACCCACCATATATTCTGGCATGGTTTATAAATGAGATCTTATAATATAAGGTAGGTATATATTATAAAATTGACTCAATATGCTCAAAACAAGTTGCTGAAAAGGCATCTCTGAAGTCTTGCATGAACCACTTATGCCTGTCAAATTGAGTTGTATAACAAGCAGGAACTCAGTGTGCTTATGGAAGGCTGTTAATTATCGGGTATTTTTAGACAGGCTGAGACCGGTCTGTTATATTTACACGAGGAAAGAGAATACTGCTGGAACACAACCCCAAACCTTTGTTCACATCAATTAAAAACAGTTCTTGACTCAAATGAGGACCCTTAAATTCACTGTGTGAAGGAACACATTGGCAGAAAACAAACAAAGACATCAAAGAAGTACTGGGCGACCTCAATGACAAGCACATATTAAGACACCCGTTTAAGAAGAGTTTTTATTATTTCTTTTTCATATCTACTTTTACAACTCCATTTTCAGATGTGGGTGCTTTACATTCAAGTAAACAGCGTGTTGTAACGTTGAGAGTCATCTGGACCAGGGTTACAGGGGTATTATGGGTAATAGTCAAGGTTGGCTGAGGGAAAGAACCAAAGTGTGAACTATGTAAGAAAACAAACAAAAAACAGGCTCACCAAAAACTGGAAGTGACATCTAACCAGAAAGTCATGGTTCCATATAACTATAAAAACAATGATTGAATGAGGATTATTCATATTAATGTTCCATTGTTGTGACAGAAGAAATCCTCATGAACAAAATGGAATCATCTCTAGAGCTCATAGCCAAACAGTTAACAAACAGGAGGTGTTGAGGTTGAACGCTACACCAGAATCTACTTGTGGATTTTGACTTGTTTGTAATGGAAGGTGGGGTATAAAGCAGTGTTAGTGGTAGCAACTAAATATCTCAGTTATTAAATAAACAGAAGTGGAAAAGCGTTACTCGCCGCCTTGTTTGAGAAGACTTTGTTTTCAGGTTACTTTATTCAGTTATTCCAGTTCACGTATATTCTCCAAAACGGATGAAAAAACAGAGGAAATATGATCTTTTACACAACTAATGGCATTAACAGCCAATCATTCATCAGCTTCCTCCTAATCCTGTGCAAGTGAGTACTCTGACCAGTCTGCTCCCAGACTGCTGACCAGTCTGCACCCAGACTGCTGACCAGTCTGCTTGGTCCCTCGTACAATGAAGAACAAACAAATACCAAAAAAAAAAAAATGAATTCCAATTTTTCTGTTGAGTTTTCTCTATAGCAAATGTACATAAAATGGCACAATCACAGAGCAAAGAAGACATCAATAACCACTATATTTGCTTGATCGTCAATCTGTCAAACTCTGCCCTCCCCGGTTCCCCCTCATTGTTTGAAGACATGTAGGACGTCGTGTACCATCTCATCTCACTGTGTGTACTGAAGTAAGAAGGGGGGCGGGGCTTGATGAGTGACAGGGTTCCTCCTACGATGACTTGTGCTGTAACATCCAGGAAGTACACGATGGATCGCGAGGTACACACAACTGTGTCCTGTCATAGACAAAGATTACATGCATTTCTAAAATGCAAACCTTAATCCCAGTTAATGCTCGTACCCAGCGCCTAATCTAAAAAAAACAAACAAACAAAAAAAAGAACTCATAAGAACCTAGTCTTTCTATTCATATAGGCTGTTTATCCAACATCTCTGCAGTGTCCTGTTTAATGTACCACATTGTCTTTAGTATCATATATATATATATATATATATATATATATAGATCTATATATTTAAGACTGACTATTGTCCCAATCAATCACCACAACATGACCGCTTGGACAATACACGCTTTCCGGTACATTCCGTACTTCCTGTAAAAAGTCTCTTTTTAAGATTTTAATAACAATTCATTAAAAATACGGGCCAACAAAAATAATGGTCATATGACAGTCCACTGTCCTGCAGAGGCTGTTCAATGTCTGCTCTTCTTCTACACAGCATAAGTTAATTTAGACGTCTTTCCCTGCCAAAAACAAAAGAAAACAGATCTCCTCTATTCTGTACATATTTCCGTCTCTGGCCGTGCGATGGCCAGGTCCGTCTGGAGGAAGGCACCTTGGCCCAGAGCCGTGGTGTAGGCTCTGCTGCTGTGGACCGCGGTGAATGCGGGAGTAGGGAAGGTGCCGGAGCCGAGCCCGCGCTTCTGGCCGGGCGCCTGTGGCTGAGGTACTTGGTGGTAGTCGTCCAAGTTGTCATAGTGGGAGGGCGGCGCCTTACCGCCGCGTTTATGATAGGAGTAGTCCGGGTCGGCCTCGGGGTTGGCCGGGGTGTGGTGCGGTGGCGGATCTCGCATGCTGTGCGATCGTTGGGGCTTGGTGTGCACCGGTTGCTCCCTCCAGGGCTGCTCGTCAGTGCTGTGGTAGCCACCACCGGACACTTTGACCTTGGCCTGGTGACGGTCGGGATCAGGGCGTTCGTAGCGCGGCACAAAGTTCCTCTTGTTGGGGTGCTCCTGCTGCCAGTGTTTGGAGCGGCCGGTGTCCCCGCAGAGCTCGTCGGTACCGGGCTCGTACTTGGCGTCGTGCGGCACGGAGAGGCTGTGGCTAGAGGCGGCCGAGAGGGAATTGGAGGACTGGCATCTCCTGGAGCCTCCCTGCTTGGCCAGGCTATCGGGCCGGATGGTCTCCACGTACATCAGGACGTCCGACTCCGGCGCCAGGCTCCTGGGGTGGTGTCGGCCCTCCTTGGCCTCAGCCGCTGCTAGCTGCGCTGCCTTCCCAGGGTCGGACTTGCTGCGCAGGTGCAGGGTATCGTAGCCTGACGGGTCCGGTGCTGGGAACATGCCCACGTTGTCGTACTGGGACAGCACGGGGCCCTTCATCTTCTGTCGGGCCCTGCTCTCCCTGCGGATGGAGTGCATGCGGAGCCGCTCGCACTCCTCGGGGTCCCAGGACAGGTAGACGGGCCCCCCCTTGAGGCCGTGGCCGGGAGGCATGTCCCTGCTGACGAAGCTGTGCTCCTTGCCCGGAGGGATGACGTGGCGGGAGAGGTAGTGGTAGCCGCTTGCCTTGCTCCCAGAGTGGCGCCCCAGGGTGCCTCCCAGCTCCCGGCTGCCGTAGGAGTGGACGTGTCTGAGGCGGATGGTGCCGTAGGGGTCGACATCATAGAACGGCGCCTCCAGGGGGCTAGAGCCGGAGTAGGGGCTGTAGCGGTACTGCACCCGGCCGTTCTCAAAGTAAGGCTGCAGCTGGGTGACGTGGTAGTCGGCCTGTGAGGCCTGCTGCTGGGCAGCCTGCTGGGCAGCCTGCTGCTGTTGGAAGGCCTTGCAGGGGAAGCCCGCCCTGTGGTAGAAGAACAGCTCGTCGTCAGGGGGGACCTCAGTGCGCTGAATGGGCACGGAGCGGATGGTGGAGGGGACGTGCATGGAATGCACCCTGCGGATGGTGGGGTAGCCAGGGATCCTGTCGGTGGGGACGTAGCCCTGGCCCTGGACCAGATGCCCGGGGGAGATGTACATGCTGCGGGTGTGGTTGCTCCGGGATTTAATGGAGTGGTGGTGGGACCTGGGGCCCAAAGTGCTGTAGCGGCCGTCCATGTGGGCCCTGTAGGCTATCTGAGGCTCCGACTTGGAGACGTATGAGTGGTGGGGCGGCGGCATGCTGTCAGGCCGGTAGTGGTGCTGCGCCGTAGCATGGGGGCCAAGGGGAATGCCGGTGTGCTGGTGGTGGTAGTAGGCGGGTCCAGGGGGCTCCAGCGAGACCGCCTCCCCCTTGGTGTGGTATAGGTAGGCCGGCTGGTGGCTGGTAGACTTGCGGGGGGACTGCGGGGCGTCGTCCAGGTGAGCACCGGGCACGGGCCCCTCGGCGTGGCTGAGCACGGCGGCCGCCAGCTTGCTCTCCATGGTGCGGACGGGCGGGGTGGGCGGCAGGGGGCCACAGGCCTCCCTGGAAGGAGGCTGCGGCGTCTTGGCGGACTCGCAGGGCTGCACGGGCTCGATGGCCTCCCACGGCTTCTCCGTCGTCTCCACTGAGGTAGGAGCCACCCTGGCGCTGGCCTTGGCATGTGACTGAGGTTGGGCCAGCTGCGCGGCTTGCGGCCGGGGAGGGGCGTTTGCCTGAGGCTGGGGCGGTGGTGGCTGTGGCTGGGTGTCCGGCTGGGCTGGAGGTGTGGGCTGAGTCGAAGGCTCGGGTTGGGATTGGGCTTGATGCTGGGACAGAGAGACGGGTCCCTGGTGGGCTGTCAGCGAGTGGCGCTCGGTGGGCTTCGGAAGGGTTGGAGGAGGTACGCTCTCCCGCGACTTGACCTGGGGAAGAAAAATAGAATAAAACATTGTTTTAAAGTTAAAAGTGACCAAAGACTTCGGCTTCATCTATGACCAAAGACTTAGGGTCCATCCATGACCCCAGACGTACCTCAAGAGCAGGCTGTGGTGTGGTTGGCTGTGGTGTCTCCTTGCAGCCGACGATGTTGCTGTGAGTCGAGACGGTAGCAGACGTGCCCGTGCTAACCGGTACCTGACCGGTGACAGGCGGCTGCTTCTGCTGCCTCTCTGGACTCCTCTGGCTGAGTGAATCCTGGCTGGTGGAGTTGGCGAGGAGGGGCCCCTGGTTCAGAGGAGCAGGGGGTGTTGGTGTGTGTATGGTGGAGTTGGTCTCCAGTGTAGCTCCTGGGGACGGGTCGCTGGTGGGCCTGCGGCTATGCGGCAGCTCTGAGCGCGTGCAGAGGGGTTCGCGTGGCTGCAAGTCTCCCGCGGAGCTGACAGCCAGCAACTTTGGTTTCTTGAAGTTTCTGTCTCCCGACCCCTCCCTGACGGAGCGAGGCTTGGGCTGGGGGGCCACCGGACAGGGTGCCGCCTCCGGCACAGCAGGGGGCTCGTGCGGCTTGTTCTGGACCTGAACGCAGGCCTGCTGGGCCGACTCGGCCAGGACCAGGGCCAACATGCGGGCGGAGGCCTTGGGTGGGGCAGGGGGAGGGGCGGAGTGCTGGGCTGCAGGAGCGAGAGGAGGAAGAGGAGGGGAGGGGTCCTTTGAAGTGTCCAGTGCTATGGCTCCTAGGTGGGGAGGGACAAATAAACAAACAGGGGGAACTGTGGTTTTAGAGAGACAGACGGAGAGAGCGATGAGGAGAAACAGAAGAAAAACAGGAGGTGGGAGAAGAAGCGCATGCAGGCTCTTCAGGAGTAGGAAAGAGAAGGGAGAGTTAGGCTGGGTGCTTGGGCATCGCGCCACACCACGTCTTTCAACTGACTTCCATGCAAGGAGTTAGAGGCATTAACCTGTGGAGCTAAACCTACAAGAAGACAGGCATGCAATGTTAAATGCCAGAGTGAGCATAACACACATAAGGTATACAACAGAAACATACACATGTGTGTGTATGTTTAGGCGATGGTGTTTGTTTCACCTACCTTTAGCGGTGGTTTCCTGCATGGGCTCCGCACTCTCTTTGACCTTCGACCCCCGGCCGTCGGCGGCGTCAAGCTTGGCCGTGCCGAGCTTACTCTGCAGCTCCAGCTGGAACGCTTGGCCGAGGCTGGTCCCTGCTGAGGGGGGGCCGCCACTGCCATGAGACAACTCCGTAGGGAAGAGCGCCGAGGCAGACAGCCAGTCCGCGCTGGCAGACTTCCCGCATTTGATGGGCGAGACGGCCTGCGTGGGTTTGTCCGTGTACGAGTACGACGTGGTCAGCTTCTTGCCGGCCACCTTCTCTGTGGCAGCGCGGCTCTGGTCGCTGGGCGGCAGAAGGAAATTGAGAGGTCCCACGGGGAACGGCGAGAGGGACTCGTCGGCGATGGACGACACGCTGCCGGAGCCCAGGGTCTTGAACCCGAGTCCCTCTCCTCCACCGGCGCCCGTCGTCTCATCCAGGGGGAAGGAGTAGGACGCGTCGGGGAGACTGCACTGGAAGGACATGGGGTCAAAGTCTAGCGAGGCCACGCCCATGTCGGGCGGGCTGAGGTCCACGTCCTCTGCGCCGGAGGTGGCCGAGC
>OMKP01047516.1:0-11357 GCA_900302375.1 Bathygadus melanobranchus | reverse complement strand
TTATGGACTCCATCTTTAGTCAGGACAAGAGCCTCCCCTTCCTGTCTCTCAACCCCACCCTAGTGAGCAACATCAGCGGACCCCCTCCCCGCCCAAATCACCCCGGTGACCCCACCCAAATTCACGTCGCCCGCAGCCAATCAAATGGCCAGGCGGTCTCAAAGTCGGCCAATCAGAAAGAATACGACGAGGGGGTCGATCCTAATCAGGTGATTGATTCTGACCAATCCCAGAGCCTCAGTGCAGAGTCCCTCTGGTATGAGTATGAGTATGGGTGTGTGTGATCCCGGTGGAAACCAAGACATGAGGACAGGACTTTTCTTTGTGCATGTTTGTTGAAGCGCTGTCCAAATGATCCGGATCTAGTTTGTCGTTCTTTTGATTTAATTTCCCATGGTGCCGTTGGGGAAATCACTTTTTGTTTTTTCTCTCCACCTGCAACGGTCCAATCGGGTTTCTTTCTCCTTCCTGTTCTGCTCTCTGAGGTGGAAAAGACTTTCTGCTGCGCTTCTGCCCATCAACCTCAGGAAACCTCGTACCTATCTGCTCGACACGTAGCGGTTAATCCTAATACTATTTTAATGGTTTTAATCGTATACAGTAATAAGGGTCTACTGCCAGACACATGTTGGGCTAGAACCCTTTTGGCTCCTGTCAATAGATTTTTATATAGGACGCAGGCGGGGCTTCACTGTGCTGTACTGAGACCCTTTCAGTTAACCATAATATTCTTATTATTATTGTTATATTTATGTATAACCTGCCATCCATCCCAAACGTTGGTCACAACACTAACATGTACAGCAAGACATGTATACAACAATACAAGACATCAGTTTAAATATATGTCCTCTTTTATGTCACTTTTGGTATTTTTCATTTGTTTTGTTTTTGTAAAGACTTCTTGGTGGTGTGGTTTATTTGCTGTATGCATTTTCTTCCTTTCTGGATGTACTTTTTAAATTGCATGGCTTTGTCTCCAACTCTGACCAAAACGCTTCCTGTTGTCTTATGGACGGTGTTTTGTTTTCACACAGCTTCTGTGTTTCATTTTTCCTTTCCAACGTATTTGACTAAAACTAAGGTTGGTTTCTTCATCTGGTGAACGTCACAAGTTGGAATATGCACAAAATAATGATTAATTCCCAAAACGGTGAGGGTCTGTCATGTTGAAACAGGAAGGTAGTATTAAGATGTTTTATGCTGAAGTTAGAAATGTTCCCCCTCAAGGCTCCTGTCATGCCCCCCCCCTCCAATGAGTTCATATTTGTTTATTATAAAAAGACAAAATCTTGTACAGATCGTTTATTATTGCATTGTGCGTTATTAAGTTATATTCCGACACGAAGCTCTGCTTCTGCGCTAGAGATTAGTATTGTTGTGTTTATTTTGCGTACCCTTATTTATTTCAGTCTTTTTTTGGTTCTTAAAAGGCTTTATTCTGTTATTTATCTTCAGTACACACCTGTATGCCCGCTGGTTGTGTGGTGCGTCCAGATGTAATGAAAGCGTTGCCCTTTGTCCTACAGATGTGGAGGGCAGCGGGTGTAAGAGAGGGGAGCGGCGCTAGAGCCCCCCCCAGCTGTGTGGTGAGTTCTGAGGTCCTGCTGGGTGGGGGGCCACACACCACACCAACAACAACCAAACTACAACAACAACAAAAGAGGGGGTGGCTGGGGGTTTTCCGTTGTCGTCGTCTCCATGGGAACCTAAAATATGGTGGAACAGATGCCATATTTCTGTCTTGTTACATCGCCAACCCTGTAACTGCCCCCCACACCCAGTGTGTGTCCCTGTGGTGACAAATGGGCGTGCTGTGTGTGTGGCATATGGAGGGGGGGGTGGGGGGTTGATGTTCTTTTGTCGTGTGTGTGTGTGTCAGAGCCCCTCACTTGCGTCCTCATCCTCTCAGAGGTGTCATCGATGTCACCCTTCCTCGTAGCGCGCTGGGAAAGGTGCTGTTGTTGGTGTGTGGCGATGCTGCAGCATACGACTGCATGGCTTCAGCGAGCTGCTTGTAATCCCTGCAGTCTCCTCAGTGTGTATGTAGGGTGGCGGCTCTGCTCCCCGCACCTCCTCGCTCTCTCTGCTCCCCGCACCTCCTCGCTCTCTCTGCTCCCCGCACCTCCTCCTCGCTCTCTGCTCCCCGCACCTCCTCGCTCTCTCTGATCCCCGCACCTCCTCGCTCTCCCTCGATGTCGTGACTTCACTTCCCTTTCCTTATCTCTTCTGTCCTGCTGTCGTCTTTCAATCAGCATTTGTCTTTATAAATCTGTATCACTTCAGTGTTACTTTCTTTAAAAATAGAAAAATAAGCAAGACACTAAAATCAACATGCAGAGATGGCACTAAATACTACAAGTTGTTACTGATTTGCATTTTATTGCAAGTGATCACAAGTCACATGTCACGTTGGTGACATCACTAATTTGAACCAATCAGAAATGTAATTGCAATAAGGTTTGTTTTCCCCCAGAAGGTGCTGTCCCTGTGGTCAGATTCAAGTGTTTCTTTACTCCTTTAACTTTCAACTTGTTTCTTGACTTGATATACCTCTCTTTCTGTCTTTCTTTCTTGTTGTTCTGGCTCTGCTCCACCCTGTGCTGCCCGGGACTCAGTGAGCAAAGCGACCTCGGAGCGCTGTGTCTGACAGCTTCTACAGGGAGGAAAGATTGTACAAAAAAAAAACAACTACACTTTTGGCTTCTTTTGTGCTTTTAGTTTTTTTGTTCCTTGAATCAAGGAAAAGAATGAAAAAGACAACCCAAGGTGTGAGGCCACTTCTGGTCTGTAAGGAAGCCCTTTGACCAATTGCACTGCCGCTTGCTGTGTGATGTGTGATGCGTGATGCGTGATGGCGTGATGGGTGATGGATGATCCGTGATCCGTGATGCGTGATGGGTGATGGGTGATGGATGATCCGTGATCCGTGATGCGTGATGGGTGATGGATGATCCGTGATCCGTGATCCGTGATGCGTGATGGGTGATGGATGATGGATGATGGATGACAGCGAGTTGTGCACGGGTCTCACTAGAGGAGGAATGACGGACAGTGCCAACGTTGACGTACAGCATAACTGTGCATCTTTAATCAAGACTGCAACACCCAGTGGACCTTATATGATGACCCCTGCCATTCAAATAAAGTTGTTTTTGTATACAAGCTGCATGTCATCGCAAACTGTACACAACAAGCAAAGGGCTGAAATGGAGAAGCCCAGCCATGCTTGTGGATTACAAACCAGTTTTTAAAGCATGAACGTAACACACAGACTAGCAAGTCACAATCTGCATGGAGGACACAGCCAATCTCCCTCCTTCCCATATCCAGACAAAATGGGGGACATTGTACGGTTGTGTGTCATAAGATGGCTGTGTCATTGGCCCCAGTCTACTGCCAATCATGAGTGGATTTGGATGAGCTGAGCAAAAGCTACTCTAATTGTGTGTGTGTGTGTGTGTGTGGGGGGGGGGAGGTTCCAGTGTTATGAAATGGAGGACTGCTACACTGGACTCTGATTGGACAGGAGAAACAGCCGTACTGAGTGAGTGTGAGATTATCATCCTTTGTGCTTTTGATGCCGTTTGGATGTGGATCTGTGTGCAGTCTGGGAGGGAGACGTGTGCCACCAGATGGACTGGTTCATGGTTTGAAATCCTCTGCCAATGTGTTGCTCTGTTGAACAGTACGAGGGGTGGAATCACCCGGTGTGTCTGCACAATTCCACTTTTACAGCCATTTGTTGTGATTAAACTTCAACTTCAAACGTCAAGAATCTGGAGTGTGTGTGTGTAACCCAATACTTTTCTAGAGTGTGTGTATAGTCCATTACTTTCAAACCAACTTTTCTTCAAGAAGCAAGGGAACTGTAGTTGAAGTTCATGCTGTTATCTGCAGTTTGATATCTAGACCTCTGGGGGAGACGTTATATAGATATATATATAAAATAATGCTTTGTCTATTTTATTTGATATATAATATGAAATAAGGCTCTAGTGCCTCCACAACATTGACAAATAAGTTCTCTCAGAACTCCGGGGCTCATTACTATCCGGCCGTCTACTACATCCATGGTCCAGCCAGCGATGAAGAGAGAGGGGGAGAGGACGAAGACAATATGAGCGTAAGTGTTACCGAGATTTACGATGACTGAAGTTTGAATGAGTATGTTGTGTTATATAATGAAGTTCACTGGCAGGTTGCTGAGGGCAGCAAACTCCCAGATGAACCAACCAATCAGATGCAACAAAACCTTTTTGCTCCCTCATATAAAGAATCTTGTACTAGTCCATCTTCGATCCTTTCCGTCCTCATAATTTTTAGTATTTAATTTTCTTAAATTTAGTTTTGACTAGTGCAATCAAAGTTGTAGATATATGTAGATTGAAAGAGAACCACAAGAGTGGTTCGAATAAATGTTAAAACAGCCATGGCCGACTCCACTAGTGGCGTTCAATTAAGAGTGCATTTACCACCACCTAGCGGTCAATAGTTATGTCGCAATAAATATCCTTTTTAAAATACAGAAATATTAGCAAAACTACAAAACAGAATTTGAGTGTATTGACTCTTTAAAACACAGAATTGATCAATTTGATATGAAAAGTCATAATGTTAATTATCCTACAATGAAGCGTTAAATGAGATGACAGAGGCGGACACTAAGCGACGAAATGTTAACTATTAAATACTCGTTTCTTTAGTAACAACAAAGCTATTGATAATCTAACATTAAAACACACGCGTGTACTTTTAAATTCATGAATTTATTTAGTTGTATGGTGAGTCATGCAAAAAAATCCAGCATCCACTGAACAAATGTAGCCCCTTAGAATATGGTTAAACAATGCAATAAATGTGCGAGTACAGGGGTCCGCGACGAGGATTTAAGTAACAGGTTTCCATTTCTCAAACACAGACCGTGAAAAATATGACTAGAGTAGACATGCATATTTCTTCCATTTGTAAAACTGCATATAAATCGGTTTTGTTTTAAAGCACCCGTTCTGTTTTGTTCTGCAGACCAGCTCCTTCCTGTCATGTTCCCCAACATGGTGGAACGTTCAACACTTGGCCGATGGCCAAACTATTTAGACAGGAAGTGGAATGTATCAGTTTTATATTTTTTGCACTACACATTTTCAAATGAAAAGATTGTTACGGGGTTAGTTATTAACTTTGGACTATTAACTGGATACAATTAAGATGAATTAATTTCATATAATTCCTTAATTGGTAAAATAGTGACTCTGGTTTACATATAAAATATGGCGATGTCTAAAATAGGGCGCATAAACACAGCTATAAACATTGCAGTGGATATATATGTACGTAGGCCTTTTATGAGACAACATACAGTTCTGGATGTATTGATCTGATGGGGTATACATAAAATGCATAAAGTACAAACTTTATGCATCAGCCCAAGATAATGCAGTGATTATCATTCCCCCATTTCATTCAACGTTCACATTATCTTCCCTTTTTTTCTTTAAATATGTTGCTTGGTTGAGTCAAAGTAAACTGCGTTGTAACTCCTCTTAAAAAGCGTTCTCATGGTTGCATGAGTGCACACGTCGTCTGCACCAGAGCAGATACCACAGCCATGGAGGGAAACCAACACATCGCCATGGTGTGTGTGGTGTGTGTGTGTCACACGGAAGTCATGCCACATGCATGTGACTTGTGATGCGTAACAATCGAACAGGTAAACACAACATGGAACCCCGTGACAGACTATTGCCATGGATACACCACCTTTTCTTCTTTTTTAAAGTGTGTATTAGACTGTGCTTCTATCGTGGTGCGCTATGATTGCATTTGCATGCACACTTGTGTATGTGCACGACATGCATGCATACACATGTGTGAGTGTAAATGTTGGTCAAAATGGGCACTTTTTAGTCGCTCAAAAGCTGTGGCAGCCGTAGCTTTTTCTTTTGACCCTTAATATTTCCAGTGAGAATGAAGTGAAAGTTTAGGGTCATATCATAAAAGTAACACAGAGAACAGTAACAGCTCCAACGTTTACAAGGGAAACACGATACGTTGACAGAAAAAAGACAGAATTCATTGATTGCCATCAGCGGTAGCTCCCTCCCTACTTCGCAGTGCCTGCTGAGCTCTATTCTGTTAACTACACCTAGTTAGGATTAGGACTGGCAGAAAGGTGGGGGTGGTGCGACAACAGTACAGGCCATCAGATGTTATTTGTCTGATTCCCAATACATGCTCATGTAACAAGACAGTAACCCCCACATCATTCTAATAAAAAACCCAGATGGGATGTCTGTAGTTTGATAGACAGCAGCGTATCGGCAGGAGAGGTTAGGGATGATCAGTGTTAGCTGACCGCACCCTACAGTGCAACACAGAGAGCTCTACAGAGACTGCTTGGATGAATGCCTTCTGCCATTTCAGGACCGGCCCTGCAGCGTTGGGAGCTGTGTTTACTCCAAAAGCATTGACCCTGACCTTTAACCCTGAAAGTAAAGCATAATATCCTCCTTGTCCTGTATAAATTACATCAATTCTATTAAATAGTTTACTTTAAAAAAACAACAACACAGAAAACACTTTAAAATACACCATTCAGAAGATAGAAATGAATAACTTTACAATAAACATTTCAATGCAAAAAAACCAAAAAACATTCCCTGACCCCAAGTCAACATTTACAGGTATTACTTTGGTGCATTTATTTTGTGATAATAGGTGATAATGTAGCCTTGCCCCCCCTTTCCATGTCCACAAAAGAAGTCAAATATAACTGTTAATGGCAAAAACAATGGACAACAAACTTTAAGTAAGAAAGTCTCCAGAAGTGAAAACTAAAACATGAAAACCTTTTTCTTCGTATCCTGGCTAACGCTTGGAGAACGTTTTTGTTTTGCCCCCTCATCCCTGGACTTCTCTTTGTACGTACGAATGCTAAAAGGGGCGTCACCCTGTGTAGCCGTCAGAAGCATGCATCACAGGAAGGGGCGGGGCTATGGAAACTAGCCGCCTCCCCCCAACATGGAGCTAGTGAGACTGGATCGCTGTTTGTCTGAACTGTTGGTCAGTCAACCTTTGAAATGTACTTTTGAATACAACATTTGTCGTCACGTGTTTTATTGAAACCTGTCCCAGACCACGGAGAAGAAACGCTCCACACTGCTTTACAATTCTGGCAAAAGAAAGAAGAATGTAAGAGGAGGGTGGAAGGAAATAACGAGCAGTATTGAGAAAATGAATTGTCATTAATCTGGTCTTCTTTATTTCCAATATGAAGCAGGGTATCAGACGTGTGTCAAACCCCACTGATAGCCCTTTTCCACTAAATTAGCTCTGGTTCTTGAATCGGTTCCGTTCAGGATTCTTGGAACCGCTGGCGCTATCTAGCGAAGCAGCCCACGTTCCACCAGTTTGGAATGGAACCGTTGTAATCGAGGATCCATCATCAACGGAGGCCGTTGCTCACCGGAAGAAAACAGCAGAAGCTTGCTAGTGGATCACGTTTACCTGCTAGCATTTATTCTGTTATTACAGATATTTGCTTCCTCCAAAAAACAAGCATCTCGTCAGGTCAAGTAAAACCTGCTCTTTTTGGGTTCCGAACCAATTTATTTTTTGTCAAAATGCTTAGAACGGTTCAAAAATGTGGTAACCAAAATGGAACCCGTTCCATGTTGGTGGAAAAGGGGTACAAGAGATGCTCACTTAACCAACATGTATAGTGTGTGTGCGTGCTGCAGTACCTGGGCCTAGCAGGGCCTTCACTGCAGCAGTGCAGCAGGCGCTCCCGAGCAGTGGAAGTGCACGTTGAGCCACTTGGCATCGCGGCGGTGCCACACGCGGGTCTCCTCCGCCTGGCTGGAGCGCGGCCGGTCCTGGCCGTCCAGGTACTGCGTCAGGCGGATGTAGGCGATGCACGCCGCGTCCTCGCCCATCAGGTGCACATGGGGGTTCAGGATGGTGGTGTGCACCGGCTTGCTGTTCTTACTCAACACTACGGACAGGAATGACACACATTTATTGGCGACCTCTCCGGTCTCCTTTTAGAGTTGTTTTAGTACCTTTTTACATTTCTTATGTAGGAAGCATAGTGAACAGATAGGACACAGCTGTTTTTGGGGTCTTGTTAAAAAAATATGGGTGGCAGTGTTGAAACTAATATGCGGGCGCCATCGGTCTGTCTGTGCAACAAACATACAACCTGTGTGTCTTACGGTTGTCAAAGTAGAACTTGTGGAAGTCCATGCCTTCCACCAGGTTGCCTAGAGCCTCAGGCTCAAAAGACGTCAGGCTCGGGTCACAAATTCTCCTGTTGTCAGTAGGAAAAAAGCAGTTAGCCCTATCATTTTGGGATCTAATAATTATGTACATTAAACGCGTTTTCAATCAAACAAAACGGGGGATGGCAAAAGCAATGCTAGTTGGACAGCGTTCATAGCTTCCCGTTGATGAAGTGAGATGGAGTTCTTACGTGTACGCCTCAAAGTCGCCATTGTTGATGGCTTCGATCAACTGCTCCGTAATTGTGATGATTTCCTGTTTACGAGCTGAGACCAGAGGAACACAAACGAGAGAGAAATGGAGAGACAGGAAGAGAGGGTAATACAATAAGATGAGACGAAAGGCACTTTCATCTTGAGCTTTTAGACGTGAAGCATTAGGAGTACACCTCTCCTCACAAATTACATGTAAGAATATTTTTCATTTTCCTTCGCTTCAAAGCAATCATGTTGCGAGTGGTAGGGATCTGTAGACCCGCGTTACTTGGAACGGAATAACGACAAACTTGACACAGCTGACCATTCATCTGGGATCCAGAAGTGGACTGATAACTAAAACGACAGACTGTCGGTATCCCTCCTTGGCCCGTAGCCGGGGGGGCCAGTTGGGACAACAAAGTCCTTAGATAAAGTGAATAATGAAAGTAAATGTTTAAAATCAAACCTGTGTTTTAGATGTACCACTGTAGAAATACATTTGTTAAAATAGTCTTCTGAAACCTCCACCTTGCCCCTCTCAAATGAGTATCTTCGGAAGAATATATATGTAACAAAACAGGAAACACTGCGTAGCTCTGCCACTCGCACGTTCTGCTTTCTGGCCCAGACGCTGCAGTCCTCCCTCAGAAGGTCAGCTATAGCGTTGTTGAACTTGTGGATCCGAGATTATACCTCATCAGCTCATTCCCCTAACACACGCACACACACACACGCAATGGCAAGCCTACCAACATACACGCCCAAAAAAAAACCTTTTGCCATGGATCTGTAGAAAGCATTCATCATAGTTTGAACACACACAGAAATCCCCTTCAGTATAATGTCAATGTGCAGCATTTGAGGAGAGAGAAGCACACTAAAACTCAACACAAACAAACGACACAAACAAATGAAAACAAACAAAACCACCTGAGTCCAATAACAATAACCGTCCTGGCACCCACCTGCCCACGCGCCACCCGTGGAGGAGGACCGGTCCAGGTCCAGAGAGTACCAGAAAATCCTGCACCGCACCAGCTAATTTCACTCAACATTGGATCAAATTAGCAGGTGATCTCAAAATACTGACGTGGAAGTTACTACTTTCTGGACCTAGACTCTCTACCTCTGTGTAACCGTGGCAACACTTCTGGTTGTTTCTGCAGGCTTCTGGGCCTGACCTAGTGGGTTCTGGTGATGGACAGGAACAGGGCTGCGTTACAGGGGCCTGGGGGTCCACTGCTGCCCCCACCCCCCACCCAGTAACATGAGATCTGTTTGAACAACGCTCACTGCTACCAGGTTAGCATTATATTAAAACACCAAGACTAGAGTTTTCTATATGTGCAACAACAAGGAATGAGTCATGTATAGTGCTGCTAAAGACTAGCAAAATAAACATGGCAATCATGGTTCATCAAATGAACAAAGCTGTGAAATAACACTAAAACTGTTTTTAACATGCATCACACTGAAGACGCCACAAGATGGCTGAAGATGAAAGTGAGTATTTAGGGGAGAGAACAGGCTGTGATGGTATCAGGTATAATAATGAAACATCAAGCTAAGTCACAAATGAATGTAGCTTGTCATGTCGAGAGGTGAGTGTTGTACTGACGCTTTGGATGCTTACATCTGGTGCTTGCATGCACACACCACTAGCCATCAAATTATTCCCACAAACGTCTATTTTCAGGGCTACGGCCAACTTTCACAGATGTGTGCTATCCATTGTACATCGATTAAAGGTGTACATTATATATATATATTGTATATTAACTTGTAGTACTACTGGAGGTAACAATCCAAAAATGCCAATAACTGGATATAATACACAACCATCACAAAACGCTTCCTAATCTCTCATGAGCGCATCTTGCATGTCTTTATGTTGAGTTCCAACCAAAGCATGTCTGTGATCATGTCAGGCCAGCATGAGAAGAGAACATAACACAGAGGTCAAAGGTCATGGCAGGAAGCGGATGAACACCACACAACTGACTTACAGCTGGTTGGTGGACACTGGGGAGGCGGGGCCTGGCTCTGCTCCTTAGTGCCACAGCATTGGCTAGCAACAGCGCTGTCTGAGCCTGAAGCCTTGCATGCAGTCACTGGACACACACACGCACACGCACACACAATGTTCGGACCAACCAGAGAACACAGCACATAACAAACTGATAAAACCACACACGATTTACATGCAAACAACTTCGACTAGGATGTGACCACCCAGAGGGTTTCCTGGGGTGATTTTGGCATCATGTTCTGAGGTCCAACCACAGTGATAGTGTGATCGTATATCGAATATCGTCACGCCCGTCTCTCACTGACACGGCCCAAACCAACGTCAAAGAACTAGTTGTATCGGCTCACGTCTCCTGTGTCTGGAAGCCAACGACCACCTAGCTTGTACGTTCTGCACCTGAGTGAGAGGAAATAACTCTCCATACCAGTAGGTGGCGGTAGTCTGCATTCATCATTCAAAAAGGGAAACCGGAAGACTGCGGATATACAAACCGTTGCTATGAGACATGAAACCGCTGGGCTAGCTAGAGAGCTAAACCTTTATATGTAGAGAACCTCTGGGCTAGCTAGAGAGCTAAACATTTATATGTAGAGAGCCTCTGGGCTAGCTAGAGAGCTAAACCTTTATATGTAGAGAGCCTCTGGGCTAGCTAGAGAGCTAAACCTTTATATGTAGAGAATCATTTCCATACGATGTTAGAAGATCGTATGGAAGAAAGTGGAGGTCGTAGAAAGTGGATCAAGTACCTTTGCAACCTTTGACCTCCTCCTCTTCTGTATTGTTAGAGCTCTCCGTTGAACCCTGGCCAGAAGACATGGGATAGGAAACCATAAAAGAAGAGAATGACATAA
>OMKP01047509.1:0-10818 GCA_900302375.1 Bathygadus melanobranchus | reverse complement strand
ATCAAATTTGTTTACATTTGCATGTGCTGAAGATAATCTCTGTGATAAAATGCTGATTCAAGTTCCTACTGATCCTAAAGATCCTTTTAGATCAGGCACATAACAAATACAACGTAAGCAAAACAAAAACCACGAAAAAGGGAAGAAAAACAAACTCAACTATTTACATCAGTCACGACACAAATATGTAGCATTTTCCAGTAAGAATCACGCCAGTGAAAAACACTCCTATGTATATCCTGTGTATTTAGAATATTCTATGTATTTAGATGATTCAAATAAAATGGAGTTTCACTTTTTAATCCAAGTGTAAAATAGTGTAGCATAGGCAGTTTGTGAATGAGGGGGATTATGATACGTGCGTGTGTCTCGGTGTGCACTTGGATTGTTCTTTAATACACCCAATACATTTAATGTAACACACATAATACATCCATGTGAATGTAGTTTACCACTATGGATGCAATAAGAGGACTGTATGTTGAGAAACTACAATGTCCAGTGACCATGGCCATGACTATGACTAGCATTGTATCCTGGCTATCTTGCTGTTTACCAGCAAGGGGTCAACCTAGCAATTATGAGTGCTTGATACATGATCTATTAACCTAACAATCAGTGCTTGAAACTTGTTCTATTCAAATCTTATTGTACCGTCAGCCATATATTGACTCTTTCGACGAATGTACTTATTGTAAGTTGCTTTGAACAAAAGCGTCTACCAAATGCCCTAAATGTAAATGGATAACAATACCTGATTGTGATTGGTTAAACGGATTTATTCGCAGGCTAGAGCCTTAGTGCAATTAAAATGAATGTCGCCTTTTCGCAAAAAAAACCCATATCGTATGTGTACAGTCCCATTCAGCTCCATGATTTGTGATTATTTTATTGACGTGGGAAAAAAATCGCAACGAACAATCGCGTGCAATGTAAAAGGACCTTAAGAGAGTTGTTTTTCTCTACTCCATGAAAACAACTGTCCACTCCAGCTCTGACAACAGTGGATTGGGATGGAGATTGCATAAACCTTGGTGTCTATGCTGTTGCGTAGCCCCTTCTAATGCTAACCTCTGACTTTTACAGACTGCCTTCCTGGGCCAGCGAGGCCTCATTGAGAATGACTTCCTGACCAAGGTTTTGGACGGTATGGCTTTCGCTGGCTTCGTCTCAGAGAGGGGTCCACCTTACCGGACCTCTGATCTCTTTGATATGGTAAGTAGACTGCGATGCCCGACGGGCCATGGAGAACACTGTTGTTGATCCAGATTCAGTCGGACCATATGAGACTTTCAGTTTAGCATTAGCCCTTTTGTTCCAAATGTGTTTTTTTCTCCACAGACCAAATTGATTTTGAGTGTAATGGTCCCTGGGTTCATTGAGTCACGTTTTATTTTCTTAACACTCAAATCATTTAAAACTGGTGATGCAGTGACTGCAATGTTACATAATAATAAAGGAGAAAATGCACATTTGTATTATGTTAGCTATTTATTTTGTTAATCTTGTGTGTGTTTGTTCACTTTGTTCATCCTGTGTGTGTGTGTGTGCCTGCATGCCTGCACGCCTGCACGCCTGCGTGTGTAGCTGGTGGCCTTTGACGTCGAACGCATCAAGGAAGAGGAGGCTGACCCTGTGAAGCTGCAGAAGCACATGCGCGATCTCTCGGAGCAGCTGTACAGAAATGTAAGTGTGCTGTCGGCCGCTGAGCCAGAAACCTCCAACAAACTCCACTTTCTCAACACACTGGAAGCCTGCACATGGCTGACTGAGTTAGTACTTAATAGACCCGTACTGGCGTCGCTCGGCGTAAGATTCTCCATTTTCCATGCATGGATATAATGAAGTGTATTTACGTCAAGTCGTTGTATGTGTGGTCAGTTATGTTATTATGAATTACTATTTGATGTCAGCATTCAGCTCAAGAGTTTATCGGTATGGCTGTTGGTTGTTAAGTCTAACCACCACTAGTGTATCTGGCAAATTAGTATTTTCTTACGGTGCCCGAAGACACTGGAACAGACTGCCGGTTCATCTGAGGTGTGCCACTAACTTGACCCATTTTCTCTACTTGGTTCTTCTTCTAATTGCTGTCCTGGTATATCGTTTTGTTCATCATTTTATTGTTTTGTTATTCAGTGTTTTATTGGTATTCTATATATTATCAATTAGAATTTTATTACCAGTTATCTAAAGTTATTTTATGGATCTTATTTTTTATTGTGCTGTTCGAAGTGTGCTCGTGCCCGTTCAAAACGTGCCCGTTAGCATGGCCTCTGGTATTGCTGCAGCTTTCTTGAGAACCGCTCACCCAAACAACTTCACACTCGACACGGCACTTCCTTGTGTCAGCAGTAATATAACCGCCAAATGTGAAGTCCATCAGATGTACGGTTGTCGAGAAAATATGGACATACATACAGAGATTCCTCCAATTATCGTTAGATTGTGAGGCACCTTTTGATACGCTCTGTGTGACTTGACTTGGCTGCTCCTCTGTGCTTGTGGTGTGCTGCAGGAGAACCCCAACCCCCACATGGCGTTCCAGAAAGTGCCTCGGCCCTCGGAGGGCTCCCACCTACGGGTACACCAGGTGCCCTTCCCCCCGCTGCAGGAGGACAAGGTGGAGGGGCTGCTTCTGGAGGGTACGGCCAAGCAAGCCTCTGCCCCGGCCCTTACCCGCCCCGAGAAGAAGTGTGTGGTGCCCGCCGGACCACCTGTTGGTATGTTGGATTTGAATGACTTCCTGATATTCTCCAGTGCTCCTTAAAGGAGAATAGTGGTCTGGATTTGTCTTTTTAGCACTCGCTGTATGACAACATAGTGATTTACAAGCTAATAGCTTGTATAGCTCACGTTCGCATCAACATTAGAAAATAATTAAACAGAATGTAGACACTTTAGTTGAATTGTCTTCAAAGATATTTACTGGCAACATAAAACACAAGAAGAAAAAGGCTACTTACACGATCACAGGTGTTGAGGTGGCCTGATCCTGAGTCTGTTGTTCTGTCCAGTTTCCATCATGGGCAAGAGCTGCTCCGTGTTCAACAGCGCCCGCCGGCTGGAGGTGGTGAGGACGTGCATCTCCTTCATCTTCGACAACAACACCCTGGAGACGGAGAAGGTAAATGCACAACGTCTTTCGGCGCACGTTGGTTTAGTTTCAGATGACCCCCCCCCCCTGGGGGGCCGGCCTAACCTCCACCTCGTAGATATCCTTACCCAGAGACCCCTCACCGGGGGCATCGCTCCTTGGCTTTATCTCCCATCTGGTCCTCTGGCGCGGGGTGTTTGCACTGATGTGAGAAGAGTACGTCATGAAACACTCACTTATCCTATCTTGGCTCTGACTTTTTATCTACACCACAGCGTTTATGCGTCACGACCTGCGAGTCCATGCTGGAACGTGCGTTTTATCACGGCAGCGTTAAACGCAACCAATATGTCCGAGCTCGGCCAGTCGCCAGTGTTTTTTATTTTATTTTACTTTTATGCATCCCTCTAGTGTAATATAGCCGTTGTATAATTCAAACGCGCATCCCTGTGCATTCTCAAAAAATGCAGGCTATGTATCGTCTTATAGCCCCCCATGAGTGTGTAAAGCCGTCACCTTTCATGTGGTCAATGTGAAAACCATTAGCCGTACAGCGGGGGCCAGATGGAGCCGCTCCACAGTCCAACATGCGCTCGGTATGTGGTTGTTAGCTCTAATGCTGCTCCATGCTCCCCTTGCAGAGGCTCACACAGGCTGCAGGTGCAAATGTCTTTGTGTGCGTGTGTGTGTTTAGCGTGCTGCCATAGTCAGGCCGTGACAATGAGCAGCAGACAGCCATATTCAAATACGACGTCGTCCCAAGGGCAAAAGCGTATTCGAATGTGTCGAATTGAGTTAAATACGGAGCCTATGACGGACGACTTTCCTTTTAAGAACAATTTTACTGTCACAGGCACATTTTTTTGGGATGTAAAGTTGGAATGGAAGCAAAGCAAGAAATGCATTGAGTCATTTCACATGGGGAGAAGTGGGAGTCTTTGCAAACATAGCGTCTGTACCCCAACAACTAGTGTAAATTATAATGTAGGCTATAGCGTAATATCATCAAAAAGTTAAATGTGACCAGGATTGTCCTTTAAGGCCAGACCTTGGTTTGGCACCTAATGGTGTCTTATGGGTCTGTTTAGGACTCCAGTTCTTGGAAAGCACCCCGTTTGGAGGTTAATGTGTCAGATCCAACACTGGCTCCCTTGCTGTGAGGCCTGGTGGTGGAACAGCCGCTCTGCTTTGAAAAGAGCATATGTCATGCCTGCTCTTTTTTTATTATTATGCACAGCTAGGAGAACATTTGACTCATTCTTACTCACAATACTTGTTCCATTTAAATATTAAGACAGGTTGGGGCATGTTGGCATCATGCTTTGCTTTTTGAAGGGACACAAAAATCATGACTGTTTTCCTAGCTATTATTTGGTTTCCTTGTCCCAAGGAGCTGGATAGTGCTGCTTAATAAGACCTCCGCCACCCTTCTCTTGCCTTGTCTCTCAACAGAGCCTCCCAGCCGCGCTGAGGGCCCTGAAGGGCAAGGCAGCGCGCCAGTGTCTGACCGAGGAGCTCAGTCTCCATGTGCAGCAGAACCGGGCCATACTGGATCACCAGCAGTTTGACTACGTCATCCGCATGATGAACTGTGCTCTCCAGGTGGGTCCACCGGCTCGGCTTTGTACCATAATGTTGCAAGACAGGTATATAAATATGGATTGAACTAAAGGAGTAGACGTGTGTATGTATTTTGGGAAAAGTACAACAATGTGTGTGAATTGTAATGTTATGCGTTTGGTTTTAGTTTAGTTTTATTTGTTTGCACAACAGAATTAGTTATAAAGAAGGAAACGGGCATTATAAAAGGTGAGGCAAAACGACCCCCAAGGGGCTTATACAAGTATCTCACTCATACAAATTAAAGTCAAGAAATAAAAGATGGCAAAAATAGAACTAATAACAAAAGAAAATACTGAAAAAGTAATCATAATAATTGATAAAAATTTATAATCGTAATAAATTAAATGAAAATATCGAATAGAATACATTACATAATGAAGAGCAAAACAAAAGGAAAAAATCATAAATCTGACAAAGTTGCAAACATAATACTGGAGGATAAAATAGTCTAAAGTCTTTTAAAAGTCAATCAATCAGAACGTCTATTTGGACCTTCTCATGAACCTCTCTGGTGTTAGCACAGCAACAATTCAAATTGTTGAACACAGCGTTAAAAAATATCATCTTCTACACTCCTTAACCCATCTCAACCGGCCTCGTCTGGATAAGTCTGCATTTTATGACCCATAACTGGTTGTGATTTACACACACACAAGGTGTCAGAAAGAGGCCTGTACGAATAACTTTTCCCATTCCCTTTCCATCTATGTCACCCTAGGTGCTTAAAATACACAAGCTGTGATTCTGTGGACTGTGACCCAGCAATAGCTCTTCTGTAATGCCCATGTTTGACATGGGGGTAGAATGCAACTATTTTATATATAATTATTTAGGTCGTTCATTGGATGCTAGGGGGCTTGTTGATATTCTTTTTCTTCTAATAAGTCTGTCCAGCTTCAACCAGCTTCAGCCGGTTGAAGTAGTACTTTTTGGGTTTTTATTGCGTCACCCCCAGCCAGGGTTTTTTAATGTTTTAATGGTGTTCAAACGGGGATCACAGAGCATAGGTTTTACACAGTTCCTCGGGATTCCTGACATTCCTCTGGCAAATAATATAGGCCAGCAAAACCAATTAATCCCACCATCTGCACAGGGCTGAGGTCCATGTGATGTGTCACTTCCTGTTCCTTCTCCTGTTACAAAAGCTGTCAAGAAGCAGTCCAATCCAACACGGATGAGTTGTTATCTGCTAATATTTAGCTCAAATAAAAATGGCCCGAGCTGAGCCGTTCAATTCATCTTGCCATTCTTCTCTCATGCAGACACATGATTTTCAGTAGCCTCGTGACACCGTCCAGATATTCCAGTTTGCATTTCGCAGTGAATATCAATCTGTCCTTAGCTGGGCAGCAATTAATTTCCACATATGGCCGTGGCCTTGTTCAAAAAGCTCCAGCCAATCAGATTAAAAAACGAAGTGGCGCTCTTGCTCTCTTTGCACTTTCTGTGCAAATATATGGTCATCTTTTAACATTTAGTCTATATCAGATAAAACGGTTTTGATTGCTCCGTCAATTGCTACACTTTCCACTGCCGCCGCCATTGTTTTTTAAATTCAGCAGACTGCAGTGCTCCTTGCTTCGTCACAAACTGAAAGTCCCTCCCCCGAGCGCTGATTGGGTCCTATCAATTTCACATTTTTGAATGAGGCTTTCATCGGGCTCGAGGCCAGATTGATCTGCAGAGAGGAACAGAATGTGAACTAGCGAGATCAGGACGGCTTCACGAGGCTAGAGTCTCGGGGCGCGTGTGTCCTTCCGTCCAGGGTTCCGTTGTGTTCCAGGAGCAGGGGAGACATGGTGTGCCATCACGGTAGTCCGTTTGTGGTGCCCAGATGTTGAGAAGTCGGCGTGACAAGAAGCGTTTGCTCATTCCGTTGTGTTTGTGTGTTTGTCTCTTTCTCATGGGCCTCGGTTAGCCCAACGCTTTGTTTTTTTTGGTGTCTTTTGGAATTCCTTTGGAATTCTTTTGGAACGATGCAGGGTGCATACCATTTAGATTGACTATTGTAGTGCATGCTATCTGATAGGCAGACAGAGCGTGTCAGTCTTGTATGGTTGTACTCTCCCAAATGAGATCCTCATGGCTCCAAGCTGTTTTAGGAACAGATGAGTGGATACCAGGGGGGATGGATACCAAAAAAAAGAAAGAAAAGACCAAAAGAAAGATCCCAACGCCGGACATTGAAAATAGGCTTATTTGTTTTCCGTCTTCAATAACCTTGCGCCATGAATACAAATTTCCTTGGAGGATCGCATGATGCAGATGAACGTGAGATGCTCGCGATGTTAGCCTTCGTAGCTAATCACGCTGGAGAACAGACAGCGAGTGTATACTCCAAAGATGCACCGGTGGTCTTATTGTCATGCGTGCATGGAGCTGGTTGTGTGTTTGGAAGCAGACGTTTTAAACAGGTCCCCCGTACATCTGGAGAGAGGGTCATTAGTCCTCTCTACCTTGTGTGTTGTTTGGAGACAGCGCACCAGGGGGTAAACTCCTTAATCCCCATTCGCAAGTAACATTAACATTCCAGCCGTTATTGTAGTTTTACAGTCCTATGGTTTACTTTAGTTAGCGCTATGTAAATAAATGTAACTGTATGCTTGGAACTTATCTGACAACCAAAACAAATGTGTATTTAAAATGATTAAAAACACACTAGGAGAAAATACAATGTTTTATAAATTAAAGAAGGTTTGTACTCGAGCAAAAGATGAGCTCAAGCATACCAAGCATGTCTTTGAAATAAAAATAGATTGCTTATTTTCTAAATACTTCTCACTATCTTTAATGAAATCCACACTGTTGTCATTGGCTCTTGCCAACTCAATTTTGATTACTTTTCTCGATTAGGCTGGGCTGGAAAATCGTACAAATTGCATTACCAGTAATTACACTTGCATGAAAAATGTGAGTTACAACTTACAACGCACAGCCAAGTCTAATTCCCAAAGATCGGTTCACCATTATTATGTTATTATGTGCAATTGTGTGTATGAGTGATATGCTTGGTCAGCCTTTACAGTTGTAGAGTAAGAGATTTCTTCACAGGAAATTAAGAAACCATTACTTGCACAGCAAAATTTTAGCTGTGTACGATTTCTCAACGGCAGCATGACGCCTCATTAAGTGCATCGACCGCGTCTGTCTGTTTCATTCCTCAAGACACCATTATCTTTCAGCTCATTACAAGGTGAATGGCTCAAGTGGAGGGCTAAGTGACATGTTGGAGACCGGACCGTCTGTTAGTGATCAGAACGAACCTCTCAAAGGTCTACAGGGGAGTGAGCCAACGGAGGAAGTATGCAATTGAAAAAAAAGCAACGTTTTGTTGGTTACAATGGGTCAAAGGTGGGAAGGTTTGAAGCAGGTGATGCGTGATCATGTCAGTGTGAATTTGCGCGTGATTATTATTATTATTTTTGAAATCTTTAAAGGTCCTATCCAACGGAAGTCAGGTGGCATTCGAATGTCTTTTATGAGGCGTCTGTCTTTTTAAAAAGTAGGATCCATGAAAAATCTAAGCTAGCTGTCATTCACCGTGCTAAGGTACAGTTGACAATAAAGTGATGTAATTGGACAAAATACTTAATGCCAGTGCAGGCATGTGTCATGACTACGTAATACAGCCATATACCAGAAGTAAGCACAAATACATTTTTGGGCGCAACTATATAAAAAGTTCCTACATGTAACAATTGTATTTATTTTTGTGGTCTATATAGTGGTATCAATTCAACTATAACCCAATTTGGACCTAAGAATTTTTCATTTTGTGGGCACTTTAAAGCAATTTAAGTCCAGCAAAAGGTTCCACGGTGGTTCCAGATTTTTGGCCATTTCTGTCCTACCATGAATAATTGACAGCAATGCCCTTAAGGGTAATAACGTGTGTGTGTGTGTGTGTGTGTGTGTGTGTGTGTGTGTGTGTGTGTGTGTGTGTGTGTGTGTGCGTGTGCGTGTGCGTGTGCGTGTGAGCGTGCGATGTGCGTACGAGAGAAGGCACCAATGTGCGTGTGTGTGTGTGCGTGCGCGTGTGAGCGTGCGATGTGCGTACGAGAGAAGGCACCGATGTGCGTGAGGGAATGCTTCTATGCCCGTGCATGTACGTGTGCGCCCGTGTTTGTCTAAATGTACCCGTGCGCATCTGTGTATCTTTGCATGTGCTGCTTGCTTACCGGTCGATAATCCAGCTGTTGCCATTATGGAAGTAGTTGTGCATGTTGCGCAAGCCATGTGGGGGAATAAGCCCTGCTGGGGATGGAGTGGCATTCCAACCATTTCCTGTCGGATAGGATTATGGGCCCTCTGAGTTCCACTCGCACTTGGCCGTGGGTCTCGTAATGGTCGTGAAAAACACCCCCCCCCCACCGCTCTCCTTCCGATTAGCAGTTAGCATAGAGTGTTGACCGAAGCAGGGGATCTTTAAGGGACATGGTTAAATGATCAACCGCCTCTCAGCTGTTGAACAAAGGGCAAGTGGACACTTTTTACACTTTTTACAGCATGTGTGGAGTTATGTTTTGTCTTAAATGTCCTCCTATCCGCCCCCCCAGGCCGGCTGTATACTCGATTGGCTATGGTGCCGACGGAGTCTGCGGCCCCATCTCCCTGCCCGGCCCCAGAGCCTAAACACCCAATGAACTCTTTTAAATATATACATTCTTCAGTGATGGATGCTCCTTCAGTTTAACATGCATAGCTCTTGTATGCTAATTATTTTAGTTCTGTTTTATTGCAGTGTCATCTGGATCAAAGACACAAGGTGCAGAAGCTGTTCATTTAAAGACAGCATACGACACTGTCCTTTTTAGTTTGTTAAACTCCTGTCTCCCTGCTAAAATGCTTAGCGTGTTTTGCGCATGCTTGCACGCGCGCGTGTGTGTGTGTTGTTGTACACTAGGCCTAAGTAGGATTGTGATTTACGAGTTTTCCCAATGGTGATTAACAAGGTTTCGAGGCGTCATGGCCACATATTCACCATTCCACCATGGCTACCTCAGAAGCCTGTGCTTCAGCCGCTGCCTGCAAGTTTAAAGAGTTTCCACGAAAAGCAGCTCGAGTGTCTGGAAGAGCCAGGAAGTCGCTGTTTTTGCTCTCTGCTGAGTCCAGTCACATTTGCAGTCTGGCCCTCGCGCTTGCTATCGTACACGTCCCTCCGAGCCACTGTGTTCGTCATCATCATCGTGACCCGACAAAAAGTGACCGATGGGGAGGGGGGATGTGACGCATGCAGCGTCACTTCCTCCACACGTGTGAGAGTGTGCCCTCTCACACGTAATCCCGCATGTGGTCTTGCACGTAACACTGCTCTGTCTTATCACTTCTAAGCACTTCCAGATGGGGTCATCTTTACTTTATAGACGCTATACAAGTCAACATCGTCGGCCTATATTATATTATATATCATATACTGTATATACACTAGACATTCACGTATCTTTTTTAATATGCCTATTCATTTGTTTAAAAAAGAAGAGATGTTTTCAAGGTTTGGTGTTTGTTTGTGTATGTGTTTGCCAGTCTGTGCTGTAGCGGCCGGTAAACAGGCGGCCACATCGTCGAGGGAGGTGTGCTCTGTGTTCAATAACATCCACATTGTCTGGCCTGCGCACCTCCACACGGCATCCTGTGTTTTCACTCTGTCAGCGCTCCGCTGCGCCCGCAAACTCAGGTGAACTGGAGCGCTGTCAAGTGGGGCCGTAAACAAGTGTGTTGTTGCTGCTCCCAGTGCGAGGTTCGCATTCGCCACAACCCAAACAACGGGTGAAGGAGTCGGGCGCGAGGGAAGCGGGGAATGGTGGTGTGGTGGAGGCGGTCCATGGGGGGTGCGAGGCTTTCATGTGAGGCCGAGGAACGTGTGTTTTGCATTTGCCTCCCCTCCGTACATTCCTGTGTTTTCGAGTCGCGCAGGGAGAAGGGGGGGACGGGGGGGGTCTACTGGCCACTTTGGGAAGCACAGCATTCCGGCTGCTACCCTCTCCTGCTGTCCTTCCCGCCAAAATTAAAGACTCATGATACTCTGTTGCCTCGTAAAAAGTTCCTGGGTGAAAGGACGGCGCATAGTGGATAATAGTGTATCATGATCTTAAAGTGTG
>OMKP01047508.1:0-11402 GCA_900302375.1 Bathygadus melanobranchus | reverse complement strand
TTGGGGGGCAGGAGCCACGGCGTGTGGTTTGACCATGGCTTTGAGCAGGCTAAGATCATGTTTCAAGCTCTAGTGTGCAATACCAACTATTCCAAATATTACGATATGGTCACACCCCCGTAGCTTTGTAGCAGCGGGCTGGTGTCTGTAGTAAACAGTTGGCACGACAAAACATTGCAATCACAGACTAACACTGAATATGGCACAACCAGACTCTGGATGGGGTTTGTAATATGAAAAGGAGAACTACTACACTGCCAAACCGCATTTGATTGAACCGTAGTATACAGATCAAGGTTTACTGGTGCAGGTATGTGAAATATTCCCTGTTAAAAGGTTGATCTATTTGTGTACCAACAATGTAAACTATGAAAACTAACTAACTTTGCTGGGTGAATCCAGGGATGCAATACGTATTTGAAAGCATTCTGGTGACTCCTTAATATCTGGTGAGTCCTTAATATGGGGTTAACACTACATACACTATACATAGTAACAACGCAGTAGAACTGACAGTAGGCCTATGCAATAAAAACATTTTGCCTTAGAGGAAATGTAGTTGTATCCCGTCAGAAACAGTACATAACACCTAAATGTTAATGGAATGACATAGAACTGACATAGGTGTCACTAGATGTTTGCTTGACTTCTGGGCTAAAGAGCACATACACAATATGCTGAATAAAGTCCACAAACATGTATGGAACTGTAGTACTCATTCTGTATGAACCGAAGTGACTTGTGCGCACAATAGACCCATGCCTGCTGAGTAAAGGCAAACGAAAGTACTTACGTAGTTTTTGGGTATTTCTTGCATCCCTAGTGTGTGTGTGCGTGTGCGTGTGCGCATGTGCGTGCCCCCAAGTACCCGTGAGGCAGAGCCGAAGGGAATAAAGGTTAGGAGTCACAACATCGAAGGGTGTGGGGCAGGTGATGTGCATTTGCATGAAGGCCGCCTGGCATCCCACTTTAAAATGCCCAAAAAAGGTCAGAAGGGCAAGAGGGGAGGAAACAGACGCACAGAAAACTTACCCCATCTAGTAAGGTGTTGCCTAAGTGGATGCGGGGGTCCTTCCGGAAGGGAAACTCGAGGTTGGCAATGTGGAAGATGGTGTTGTCTCTGTCTATCATGTGTACCTCGTTCTTGCCGCTGATTAGCATCATGTATCTGTCATGGCACAGAATATCATATCACATGGTTACAAAAGCAGACTGCTACTCGTGTCAGTGATGGATTACATGAAACCAGGAGGGTTTGGTGTGAAAGTACTTAAACCTACACTATGTAGGGTTTCTCATTAGCAACCTCTAGTGGCTTGAGTTGTAGACGACAGTCAATAAAGTCTGTCAACAATGAATGAATGAATGAATGAATTCTGCGAGCATGTCTCCAAGCCAGCTAACATCAGAATGTTTTATACACTATTAAAACCCAAAAACGCTCTGGAAGGATTGACTTGTAGATGGGCACGTTTTATTCCTCTAGCTTAGATAAATATCTGCAGTACAAAAATTACAGTGCAGCTTTAAGAAAGAAAGAAAAGCTGTTTATCATTTGAAAATATTTTTAAAGGCATAATACAATAACTGTATTATAGTAATGAATAACAATTCAATTATTGAACACACATTTGAATAGGTTATCATATTGCACAATTTATCCATAGTAAAAGCAGAGAAATCACATTAAAAGTTAAATGTTTATATTGCCAGGTGCACTATAAACATAAAAAAACATCTAATGTGTACAAATAATCCATACTAATAATATGAACAATAATGACCAATGATAATGACATCACAACACATAAAAACATCACAATAATCAAATAAATGTATCTCTTCTGCACTGCTTCAATGAGATAAGTATTTAAATCAGCCAACCTTTTAAAAAGACCCGCCACTGCATTTTTTGTTGACTCAGCAAACAATCAATTCATCACTTCTGTGATTTCAGACTGAATGTCAAATCTATAAATGTTCTGCACCCAGGACTATGTCTTTACTACACACTTTTCTTTTGTTAAAATAAAAACAAGAGGAAACCACAGACTATGCAGACGGTACTAACAATCTGATGAAACGTCGTTCCCATTCTTTGGTGGTGTGCTCTCCATAACCAGGAGAGCACCGGAATGAGAAGCAGAAACTGAGGGTTAAGTATGAGCATTTGAGACAATAGAAGCAGCGCTTTGAAATGTCACTCCCACACCTTCTGCTAGCTTGGTCTCGTTAGCGACAGCTCCTACTGCCAAGAGATTTGTTTACTTGCTGTCACCGTGTCTGTCAATGGTAATGAACTGCAGCAGAGAAGAGAAACTATTCTGGATTGTGGTCTCTATTTGGGAGTCACAGTATTTTTTGATGGAATTGAGGAAACCATGAATCTATCTGTCGATACTGATAGGGTGATAGAAAGGGAACAGTGCTAAAGGTGGAAAGATTACCTTCAGTTGCTAGTATTGGAGCAAGGGTTAACATCTCATAGACATGTCATTGCAATACAATTGTAATTCTGAAATGTTTTCCCCAGCACGCTGGGAATACCTCTACAAAGACACAATGGTAGCGCCAAACTGTACACACCACCATGAGCAATAATAAAAGGTAGGAATATCACAAACAGAGTTTGCATTTAATATAACGAATTGATGTACCAACAAACAAAAAAGCGTAAATTAATCTTGACAACTACATTATTGCATAAGTATGGCAAAAAGTATTTACATTTTCTTTCCCAGACCAGTAGCGGGCCGTTCTTAAACTCTTGTGCAATACAAAAGTTAAAAGCTACCGCGTTCAAAACAACGAAGATTCAAGTTAGGATTTCCGACCTCCGATATCATTGTGTAAAACTTTTGTAATAATTTCATTATTATTAACGATGGCCTGATTTGAGTTGGACAACCGTTCAATTCATTTTTAACAAGTCTGAGCAAGATTGATAGCCTGCAGCCAACACCGAAGAAGTTAAACCCTCCGATGAACGATGAAAATGAGGCAACAACTTCATCGACATCTTCAATAACAAATTAACTAGCTGGATAAGTTGTTGGAGATAAGCAGGCTTTTTTCTGTCTTTTTTGTCTTGGTTGACATTAGTGACCATTTTTACGAGCATTAGCAACACTCAGCCACGGAATTCCTTACCAACATGCTATTTAGTATGCTAAAAGAGATTTAGGGATAATATATATTTAGAATTACATATATTGTTGTTGTAAAAAGATTTGTGTGGGAGTGTGCATGCGTGCGTGCTTTTTTTGGAGGTAGATGTTTGTAAGTTGCTTTGGATAAAAGCGTCTGCCAAATGCTCTAAATGAAATGTAAATGTAGATGTGCTATTGGCAAAATAATTACATACACATAAGATTTACATGTTATGCTCTCATTGGCACCAGTCAAGATGCTGGCATCACAACTAACAATATAATAATTAGTTGTTGAACTCCAGTGTAGACTAATTAAGTATGGTTATCCAAATTGGCTGTGGAGGAAATTACAAATTTCCATCCATATTATCCTAGTTTTCCATAGTGTTCAAAATCTCACTGAAATTATTTAAGTTTTGTTCAACAGCCACATTAAAACAATTTTGCATGTACTGCAGTTGCACAGATCCCATTGCTGCACAGTTGAGGGAGTATTCTGATTTAGTTCTCACAAAATCTGAAAATAGTATAGTAAAGTATGACGATTTTGAAACAGTGTCACCATTCAATTAGCCTTGTGAGATCTTCCTGATCTGGCCTCGAGCTCATTGAAAGCCTTTTCTAAGGGAGGGAGTTTCAATTCATGGTGAAGGAAGGCATTCTTCTTGCTCTATTTTCAACTGGATTCGGCAAGAGCAAAGAGGGCAAGGGGGTCACTCTTGCTTGAGCTTTAACAATATTTGGAAAATCCGTCTGCTCAATTGCCGTCTGCAGGCAAACGTAGTCCCTGTGACCAGTTCCTATTGTGGTTTTAATGATGTGAAAGAAATGTACTAGATTGGTCGATAAATGATCTAGGGAGATGAGTGAGTGCAGGCAAAGCAGCCATAGCAAACACTACCCATTTAATTAGACGGCTAGTTCTAATCAATCTATGTTGGTGGAAACAAGGCTGTTCATTGAGGAAAGGTAAACAGATCCTTAATCTTCTCTAATGCAGGCTCACAAAGTATTTGTCATGGCAAATGATGAAAAAAGTACACTATGAAAGTAGAAATATGCTCTCAGAGAGCTGAATTTCATGTCACAGATCCCGAGAAGAGAACAGAACATGTTCATAGGCATACGTTAATGGAGGTATCATTGACGATTACACATGCTCAGGAATACGTTAAGCCTAATTGCAGGCCTCTGGTGCTGAACCCAATTATTTTATGGCAGTCAGACCTTATCACAAAGTTCCTGCTGAGTGGAACAGGATACCCTAATGGGTAACTTGCTAGTTGCTCCATTACTAAAGGTTAAGTATCCTAATCAACACAACCTAAGATTGGGAAACGTTAGCCTGCCACTTCATTATGGGTGGCCAATGGTAAAGCACAAATCACAGAAGATGTTTGATGGTGCTCAAGCTTAAAAAGCTAGAGGACATACTTTGAGTACTGAGACTGTAAACGGCGTCTCTGCACCCCGTGTACAATTTGGAAAAATGATGGCAAGAAAATATCTTGTACACCAAAAGGTCCACCAAAATGTTCAAGACCCTGGTGACCCCCATCCAAACGGGAACATATGTTCATAAATTCAAGCTTGATGTTATTAGTCATTCATCAAAGTAAAATTCAATAAAGAATGACTCCCAAATACGGAGACCACAATCCAGAATAGTTTCTTTTCCATCTCTGCTGCAGTTAATTACCAATGACAGACATGGTGACATTTTCTTTACTATGATAACATGCTCTTTAAAATTGGCTATATTTGGTCATCTGAGAATATGGTAATGAGCTGTTTGATTGACATCTAACGGGTCTAACCGCTGGGCGAGAGAGTATGCGTGTCAGTGATTTTACTCACCATTCTAAATTGTCTGAGACAGTATTTTTTGCCGCTAAACGAACCACGCTGTAGGAGCTGACCATGGCGACAGAAAGCCTTTTTATTACTATTTTAGATGAATTAATTGCATTAAATATATGGCCATTTAATGTATATACATATGTTTTTCTGGTCAGAATGATGTCATTTTTATAAAACAGATCATACTGCAGCAAAAGGTTTGTTTACCAAGTTGTCAAATACTACCTTCAGTACAGAATCCCTATGATTGAATGGAGACATTGTAATTTAACTCAATTTGAAGAATTAGCTGCTTCCCACAGCAAGTTATAATTCCCGCAATCACCTTATCAAAAAGCATTGCAGAAATGACTTCACATTAAATTCATTATCATTTTACTATCATCTTTCAAAAGAGAAAGATTGTGATGTACTATGACCACCTTTGTATATATAGTGCAATTACCTTGCCTCCCAATTATATCATAAGCGATTGCCAATGCCAACAGCTTGGATTAAAAAAAGAGGTGAGCTTTGCTTTGTTGATATTGTAGGCTTATATACAATGCATATAGTTTGTGGGCTTTGGGAAGACTTACTGAGCAAAATTGGTACTTCATAGGAGAGAAAACCAATACAGAGCCTGTAGCCCATTTTACACAGAGATCCCGGAATATTGCCATGAAGACGTTCCCCCACTGTGCTGACCTTTGCCTGTTTACACCAAACCCAAAAGGCCGGCACAACGCCAGAACAGTGTGTGCTTTTACAGAGCATGCCGGCATTCTCTGAATCAGAGGCGTGTCGTGTAACACAACGCTGTCACGTCTGGAGTGATGCATAAAATACGCTTCGGGCAGCGGCATTGTTTTTAAACAATAGTGGTGTTTTTGCTAGCCGCACGCATTTATATTACATTCATCATGTACAATGGCGGATTTGTGTGAGCAACATGTTCAATCAGAAATACGCTGAAGAAATTGAAGAGATTGAATGAATCCATAGACACACACACCATTATAAATAGATAAATAGAGAGCTTTCATTACAGAGACACAAGCTAAATGGAGTCCAGACCAAAAAGCACATTTTTGCATTATTTCGAGACTCTTCTAGGACGGCCCTCCGCACCCTGGGAATGGATCACTACAGCGCTATGAGCTTGACCCTCCGCTCACTTCACAACGCCTGTGACAGGGCGCCTTAAAACAGTCCTGAAATAGGTCAACGAGGAGTATGGCGATTTTCGTCTGACACAAGAACACACAAATAAAAATGATTTAATTGAGTTCCATAAATGGTACAATATGAGACATTCGTTTGACAACGCTGGCATTATAATTATACAAACTAATCATAATTATTGTATTTAGTTATATTGAATATTATAGCCTATTCAGTGGCATTTTTATGTGTAAAAAAAAAAAAGTCAATAGATAAAAACAGATACCAGGAAAATTAAAGTAATCTCTCTTGCCGCTGATGTATTATTTGAACACATCATTAAACATCGTGGGTCCATGCATGGCTTCACAAAACACTTTATTTTTCATTGGGACATCATGTCATTTGTCATATGTAGCTAATTCTGTCAACTGCATCTACCATCTCACATTCATGGGAACTTTGTGACAATACTCCAGTGTCGAGTAAACTTAAAAGCAGAGGTGCGGGACTCGAGTCACATGACTCAAGTCGGATTCGAGGACTTAAGACTCCCTTAACCAACGTTGATGAAAGACTGGACTTGACTTTGACTTGGTACTTATGACTTGAGCCTTGACTTAAGACGGATGACTAAATATGAGCATTTTTCTAGATATTGAGCGTTTTGTTTCTGAAACATGATGGCAGTTTGAAGCACCTCTTTAATACTCCATTCATTTGAATTGTGTACATTCATACTGCGGACACGAATCGGGAGAACACAGTCTGAAGCAAGCGGCAGGGCAGGGACGAGGGAAAGGTACCTAAACTCTGTATTTAACGGGCCCCGCGGCTAAATTATTAAAGACCGTAGTATCGGTAAGCTCCAACGTTATTGGTTCTGCTCTCGGTACTGGAGAAATTAAGAAAATAAATGTCCTATTTATTATCGCTGCATAAACATTATCTTGCGCTTTTTATCTCCCAATCTCCCATTTTAACCCAACTCTGTTTCTAATTTGCAATAAGATTAAGACATCTAGGATGAATTTTCGCTATTCCCAATCCAGAAGAGAGATCTCTCTCTCTCTCTCTCTGTGTGAGACTGTGCAAGGGGCAGGTCTCTATCACACACTGCAGCACAGTGACACACACACAGAAAGACCCACAGACAGACCGAGAGACCCACAGACAGACCGCAGAAAAGCATTTCTGCTGATATGCAAGGCATGCACCAGGTCTATTGACATGAATATGCATATGTGAATCAGACCATGCGTTTAATAGGACTCTACCTATTTACCTACCTACGTTGGTGCTCAGTTGGTCTTTTCATGACTTCATTGAAATAGGCCTGCCTGCTTCAAGTAGATACAGAATAATAACCATGGATGAACTCACACACAGTGGTGCAAGTCCCTCCGGATGCGCATCGTTGAAATGTCAATCAAATCAGTCTAATGACCTGTTGTCACCACTGAGCTTGCTGTAAGATTTGAGTGACATTTCATATATTTGGTACGCATGCAATTATATTTCATAGATTTGGTACCCTAACTGGGATTAATTCGGTTTGACGTTCAATATTTGCCTATTGTTTTGCTTCCTGATCTCAATAGATTCATACAGTTTCAGGTCAGCATTTGTTTTAAGCTATAATTTTTTTCTCAGCAAGTTAAAAAAATATACACTTTCTACAGAAAGGAAAACAAAAAAGTAAAAATTCAAAACCTTGCTTCAAATAATTGTATTCATCTTGAAGGGCCCATCTTGTACGAGTCACGCGCTGAGGATAAAGTAGGATTGTCACATGCAAAAATGGCCCCCTGCGGTTTAATTGGCTAGCTACCCATGGCTAACTGTCAATTACATTGGCTTACAAAGCGCAGGAAGACAGCTAGCGCTGTCCAACTTCCAGGAGAGTGGCTTTTGATCAGCAAAGGACAAATCATGCTTGTGTTATCTTCACATCTCCTTCTGAGCAGTCTAGGATAATGGTGCCCACCAATGCACCCTCGCCCCTTTGTTCATAAGACCGCATGTCACCGTCCACCTGCTGATCTCCACCTCTTTCCTCAGAAGGGCGCGGCGAGCCTGCGATTTTATTACTATCCACAATTCTCGGTCTCCCAGAGCACCTTGGCATTAATGAGGAGCGGAAGCAGCCAATGTATCTGCTTTGGACCGCAGCCTTACTGCATGACTGACAGCCCGTTGAGCTCCTCGGGGCCCTCAGATCAAATCCACCGGTGTTGCACATCATTAGTGGCGGGGCCACATTAAAGAGTGCCTCATGGCCAATAGCCACAGTGGATCAAGTCCAGTTCTTCACATTGGTTAGAGTCTTCATAGCTTAATATTCCAAAAGTCAAGGTTGTAGAATGCATGATTCACACGTTGCTACCGAGAGAATAAACCACAAACAAGAATAATTACAAATGATCTTAAAGATTGTTAATGATCCCATGAATGAGGTTGGACACACTTCACCAAGATAAATGTGCTGGAGCATATTCCATTGTATAGGATAATCGACCCACAGTACCCCACAAGAGCACATTTTTCCCCTTTTGAATAACTCACTTTTCACATGAAGAACTTGCCTACAGATAAGATGATTCAAGCTTCAGAAGCGGCAGAGAGGTGTAGAAAAGGAAATCAAATTCCATTAATAGAGCACAGGTTCAAAATTAATCATTTCGATCATTTTTTACATCAGTGACCCCCCGCTCCACGGTCCTGTTCCCATCAGTGCCGGCAACAGCTCCCAACACAGGCTTATTCCCCTCAGCAAAGCCATCGACTTTGCTGTTCTATTCAAAGCCTATGGAAATCCCCCCCAGCGGTAATTTGGCTGGCACAAGGGAGATAGCAGAACACTGCCTTTTACAATGGCCCAGCAGTCAAGAGGTCTGCAAGCACTGAGCGTTCTATATAAATACTGAAGTGTGAGGGGGAAAGATTTCAAGATGAAAGATCTGTGTTGTTGGTGGGCTGTTGAGCACGCCAGTGGATCCAAGATAATATTTACCACAGGCGTCTGTTGGTTCTACTACAGATAACCGGCAGAAATCTTAAATGTGGTGAGTCTAGAAAAATACATTAGTTGTTTAATCTTTCATGTAAAATAAGTCCTACGATTCAGAGGCATTAAATGAAATAGCAAAAAGCTTAAAATAAAAAGAAATGATGTTGCAGTGGAAAACATTCTTATCTTAACAAAATATAGAAGAAAGAGGGATTTGGCTAAATAAAAAAAGCTTTTCCAATGGTCTCTTACTATGCAAAGAGAAAAATCTTGCTGGACCACCTTGAAAAGGCTTAAAATTCCATTTCAGGTCTGAAAGCATGCCGCTGTCTCCATAGCAGAACATGTAATGGGAATTCTTTATATAATCCATTTGGACCATGGTGAGAATTTAAAATAAGGATCCTCCCAGCACATTCTGTGAATGTCATTTCCCCCCCCCCCCACAATTAGAGATTTGTCACATAAAGACTAGACTAGTTTCTGGGATTAATATAGTGTCAGCAATAGTGATTGGAGCACCTAATCACCTTAGAGCGTATGTATGTAGATACAATTAGTGACCCTGGAGGAAATCAAAGCCATATGTCCTGAACTTACAGCCGTGTCAAGACCCACAGCAATGGTGGAATTGCCTACATTTATTTCCTTTAAAAGTAAAACCAAATCTTAAAACATTTTCAATAAAAAAGTGTTGTAGTGGTTTACATAGTAGTGATATATATTAATCCTGGTCTAGACTTAAATGCACAAATGCACCGTGGATGAGAGGGAAACGCAATTTCAGCCCTCTGTATGTCTGTACATATATTGGTTTGACAATGAAGCTGACTTTGACTTTGACTAAAAAGGTAACGTCAATCAGATGCTCTGTCTACACTCCCTAAATCTGATTGTGGGGAGTGGAGTTAGGGAACGTCAGCCTTGCCCCTAAATGTAAAAAATGTCCTCGGGGAGGAATAGAAATGAACCAAAACAGCAACACAATCCAATACTTCCTGGTTAGATGTGAGGTGCTGTAGGCCTACACTACAGTGCAGATTAAAGTAGCAAGAACGTCCCCTTTGTCTCCTTGACTTTCGCGACCGCTTAATAGCAACTATTTTTGATTTGACAAAATAATGCTAATAATAATAATGCTAATAATAATGCTAATAATAATCGCAGCAAAAAGACCATGGGACTGTGTGAATAGAAATCACACGGGTGGCGCATCCAACACTGGTAACCGTGACAAGACTAGATAGTTAGAGAATGAATTCAGTCATTTAGTCTGTAAAAACTATAGGTCATAGCTTACATGTAAGATAGTGAATATTATTGTTACTTATTCTGCATTGTGTTAGCGACAGTGTTGGGTTTGTCCTTTCTGAACTATTGTAGAAACATGGCGGCCTCCGTGGAAGGCCACCTGCTCCCTATGTAGATATGAAGGGCTCATTCTAAGGTAACAAAAAACACAATTCTTAGTTTGAGGTGATAATTTATATGACAGTTATGTATATTATATTCCATTTCTGCAAAGTCTGTTACCGCTAGACGCCACTAAAGTCTACACACTGCACCTTTAAGTATATAAAATAAACATGGGGGTAGGAAATACAACATGCAATACTCAGGCCTCAGGATCGAGTAAACATGTAGAAAGAAGGCAGTAAGACGAATCTCCATGTTTTGGGCCCAGAAATGGAAACTGGCTTTTTTTGCTTTCCGTTTTGGCATGCGTTGATGTGAAGTAAGTCAGAAATTCATGTAACAAGGTCACACTTTCCTTGAAACCCAACGAAGCATACGGCCACCTGTTCTTCTGCCATTTCCTGAGGATTTTTTTTATATGAAGTCACTGACATATCACATATTAGGGACGGGGGAAACATTTAAGCCATGAATGTCAACGTTAGCTCAGCGGTGCTCACAGTGCATTCGCCAACGGTCAATTTGCATGTTCTGTTCCGCCAAATTAATTTAAAAATAACGACGGACCTGTAGAACCCCAGCCCCAATGTTTTGCAGAAAACCAATTATATCACGAGTACGCGTACAACCGCGCGGGCGCTACACAACAACGTGCACACTTTACCAAGGCACAACAAAAGCAGCCTCCCGCCATAGCTTTTACATTTTTCAAGGGAGTCTAAATCATTCTAATGGGTGGCATGAAAGGGCAAATCCCGAGTATGTTGCCAAGCGATAGCAAGCCCGCTCATTCATCTGAACCCCGTGGTTGTTATCTAAAA
>OMKP01047499.1:2103-12250 GCA_900302375.1 Bathygadus melanobranchus | reverse complement strand
GTGTCGTCCTGCATCAGCGTGGACAGGACGTCATACAGCTTCATCTCAGACAGACTGAAACCATCCCCAACAAGATGAGGATGTCAGTAATACAGCAGAAGATGAAGGAAGTACAGTGAAATATCGTAGCAGCAAAACTACAGTTAAACTAACTAAAGCATCTGCCAAGTAACAATACTGAGCTGAGTTACCCTCAGGCACAGGATTGGGTAGTAATCAGAATGCAAACCTGATGTTGTAATTGGCTAATTCATTGATGTAATTGGCTTCCGCGGGGGTGAGGAAGAGGAGGCTGTTTCCCTTGGCACCGATCCGAGCGGTACGGCCGACCCGATGGACGTACTCCGCAGCTGAGACGGGTGGGTTGTACTGGAATGAAAAACAAACAAGAATCGTGTCTGCATAATCGGTTGAATGTCAACAAATGCCATCAACCTAGCTTCTTGTGAGAGTTTGTTTTTAAAATCTTAAAATCAAATTGATCTTACTAAATGCTGTCAAATGGCAGATTAACGGACCCATATCATTATTTATATAAAAAGAAACTAGCACATTAGCTAGAAGGTACTGTGGTGTGAAGGGGGAATGTTTAGTTAGCGAGGTTGAGCTCTAGCATTAGCTAGAACAGTTAACTAGGTATTATGTGGTCTCAAACTGGTTGCTCTCTGGTCTAAAAGTGGTTGATGGAGAACCAGCCGTTACCTGCACGATCCAGGTGACCTGGGGAAGGTCCAACCCTCGAGCAGCAACGTCCTGCACACGCACACGCACACACACACACACACACACACACACACATAGCATTAGACTATTTCTAAATAGCACGATTGAGGATTACTTTGCAAGTAATAATGATGATGAAATGAGTCCCAACTGACCGTACAGAGAAGGATTCCGGACTTTGAGGAAGAAAACTCCTCAAACACCTCCGTCCGTTCCTGGAGCACATACCAAAACTAGTTAGTCCAACACAGAGAATGCTCCTCCCCTCAAACTGCACCAGCCAATAGAACTTCATCCAAAACTTGACCAATAAGCAATCAGTTGTCAGATTCTAGATCATCGATAAGATTTGTAATAAAAAGTTATCAAAGGAACCAAACGTTAAAAGATAACAGCAGACAAGACTTCCATTGGATTCCATTGGATTGGTTGCAGACTCCCTTACCTCCTGTTTCATATTTCCATGGAGTCGCAGGAAGTTAAGAGGCTTGTGTTTGGCTGAGGGCCCACTGAGCACGGATTTGAAGAGTGTCTGGAGGAACTCTACGGCTTCACAGCTCGCCATGAAGACGATCACTTTGTTACCCTGAGAAAACTACAGATTCACGCTCGGATCAACAATAGGTTTACGCCTGTAACGTATATCAACAACGTGAATACAATCATCTTGTCACCCTACAGAAGACGACAGATCTATGCACAAAACAACAAAGACATCGCCATGTATTGGGCCCTTAACTTACACCTGGAAGTGGTTATTTTTAAGCAAAATGTGGGAAAATAAAACCATTAATTTCAGCAATTTAATCAGACTTATCGTTGTTGTTATTTTCCTCTTATCCCTGTCGGCCTCTTGATATTTTTCTATTTCGTAGATATGTTCTATGAAACCATTTAAAAAATACATCCAACACGTTGACGTGTGTATGAAACAATGAGAGGGCTCCCCTACCTTACACTTGTCCATGATGAAGGAGGCCAGACAAACCAGTCGTAGCTTACTGGGAACCAGCACCACATGTTGCTTCAACGCCTCTGGCACAGAGAAGCTCTCTGATTGGCTGGTGGGCTGGGCTGAGCTGCCGCTTGAGGCGGTGACCTCAGAGGAGGTGGGCTCTGAGACCTGGACGCTGACCGGGTCTTTCAGACACACATCAGCTAGACGCACGAGGTCTGGAAAACAGCCAAACACACCTTGTGTGAGCATGGTTGTGTGTATGTGTATGTGTATGTGTGTGTGTGTGTGTGTGTGTGTGTGTCCGTTACCTTGCGTTAGAGTAGCAGAAAGCAAAACATTTTGTCTCGCAGGTCCGGTGGAGTTCAGAGAATTCAGGATCACAGTCAGATCCTTCTCAAAACCCATATCCAAGATCCTACACGCACGCACACACACAATTAGTTACCCACAATTAAAAAATATTTTCAATTAACTAATCATTGTTTAAACAAGAGGACCCCGTTCAGTTAAAATCCTTCTCAAGAGATGTCCACAGCAGTGATGTAACACAGCAGTGATGTAACACAGTGATATCGACGCTGGGTCTCAGTACCTGTCAGCCTCGTCCACAACCAACCACTGGACGGAGCTAAACACCATGTTCAGCGTGTGGTTGATGTGGTCCACCAGGCGGCCCGGGGTCGACACCAGGATGTTTATCCCCTTCCGGAGCCTTCCAGAGAGGTAGAGACGGGAGACAGAGACAGAGAGAGAGACAGAGACAGAGACAGAGAGAGAGGTGGAGAATGGATGAGAAACAATGGCAAACAGTGAGCCAAGTCAAGAGAGAGTTTATGGTTAAAGAAGAAGAAGAATGAAGAAGAGGAGGATGATGAGGGACTTACCGAGCCTTCTCTGCCTTCCTCTTCTCTCCACCCATCAGAACGCCCGGGACGATCCAGGTAAACGGCTAGAAGGAGAGAGAGAGAGAGATCATAGGTAAGTATTTAAATTCACCCACCACTCTTAAACGGTATAAAAACAGTTTATCATGAGAGAGAATCATTAAACAATTATAATATAGATACATAAATAAAGAAATCAATAAAAGAGACAATCTCTTTACCTTGACGAGTTTCTGGAAAATCTGGAAACTCTGTTGTGCCAACTGAGAAAGAGTTTATTGTCATGAAACAGTAAAAGCAGGCAGGCATTTTTGGCTGCAACAATCACAAACAAACTGAAATCCTAGAGGGACTGGAACAGCTTAATTGCTGTGGGAAATATTCAATTGTGGCAGAAAGATAGACAAGACAGACCTCTCTAGTGGGAACTAGAATCAGCGCCAGCGGTCCATCTGCCCTCTTGATCTTGGGCTGAACCGCCTGGAGAGACTGGACTATTGGAATGCCGTAAGACAGGGTTTTACCTAGAGGGACAGACAGGTAGAGAGACAGACAGCAGGATTAAAGGGAAGACCAGTAGAGGGATAGAGAGAGAGAGCGAGAGAGAGACAGAGAAAGACAGATAGAGACAGGGTGGAACTGAAGCCCCATATGTGAGCCAACACTCAGTAATAACCAAGACAAATGCAGGTGAGTGTGGACTGAATATGTGAAGGTTTGTATGTGTGCATGTCTCACCAGATCCAGTCTGAGATCGGACCACAGCATCCCGTCCCGACATCAGTGCTGGGATGGTCTGTTTCTGAACACTACACACACACACACACACACACACACACACACACACACACACACACACACACACACACACACACACACACACACACACACACACACACACACACACACACACACACACACACACACACTTCGTTAGCTGAATTAGCCAAGTCATTCACTACAGACAAGAGACTCAGGAGGTAGAGTGGTTGTCTGGCAACCAGAAGGTTGCTGGTTCGATCCCCGGCTCTCCGTTCCTGAGCGTCGAGGTGTCCCTGAGCAAGACACCTAACTGCTCCCGACGAGCTGGTTGTTGCCTTGCATGGTTAACACCGCCGTCGGTGTATGAATGTGTGTATGAATGGGTGAACGTAAGGCAATGTAAAGCGCTTTGGATAAAAGTATAAATGCAATCCATTTACCATTTACTTAACAAACCACCATAAATAAATGTATAGACAGTGGGAGGAACTGTCTGGTGAAGCCACAAGGGATATGCAGAGGCGGGGATGATGTCATCAACATGATGTCACAACTCACCTGGTCATGGTGGACACGCCCAGAACTTTGTCCAGCGTCGCCACCTAGACGAAGCGTCCAATCAACTTTCAGAACATACACGGACACACATGTATTTGACACACAGACACGGTGTGCGTGTGTGTTATGTGTGTGTGCCTCACCAGGTGAGGGTGGAGGTCCAGATTGTTAAAGGAGTCGCTGGTGAAAACCGTCTCCTTCACCTCGGAAACCACTGGCCTGGAATGAGAACCAAACATGAGCCGTTACACACACACGCGCGCTAGGCGATACGGCCAAAATATTGCGATATAGGTCATTTAATATCTTGATAACGATATACATAACAATATAGCATGTTTTCTGGTAATTCAATAAATCAATAGCCTATTTAAAATAACCACATGTTAAAGCCTATTTTTGTGTGAATTAAATACTTGACAAATTGTATTAGTATTTTTCCATTTAATTAAGAACTCGTGAAAATAATAGAACAGCTAGAACAGCCTAGTAAGTTCTCAAAAATGTCATCACTTTACTGTAATGCAGTTTTTAAAAACAGGAAAAGACAACGCTATAACGCTATATCACGAGATCACGATATTGAAAATCTAAGACGATATCTAGTCTCATATCACGATATCGATATAATACTGACCAACCCTAACACACACACACAGGTTTTGTGGTGGGACTGTAGGGCATGGAGGTGCTTGCTACCTGTCGAGGTCTGGGATGTCGGGGTTGTGGTTGAACAAAGAGGACGTCTTAATGAAGCCGCCCTCGTGTCCCGTCCTCTCCCCGCCCTCTCCCCGCTGGTGCCCCCTTCCCTGTCCTCCACCTTCCCTTTTCTTCTGCTTCTTGGGTGGCTTTGTGGGCGGAGCCTCTTGGGGTGTGGGAGGTGTGGGCGTGGTCTTGGAGGGAGGGGCTGGTGCCTGTTATGGACACACAAGTCATGTAACACTATTCCGGAGGTCCTGTTTTGATTGTATTAACCTGTCACAGGGGCTCTACAAGCAGGTAAAGTGTGAGGTGGGGACAGACGACACTGGGATATGGTTGTGATATAGTGTAATATGGTTGTGATATAGTGCTATAGTGTAATATGGTTGTGATAGTGATATGTTTGTGATAGTTATATGGTTGTGATATAGTGCTATAGTGTAATATGCTTGTGATAGTGTAATATGGTTGTGATATAGTGATATGGTTGTGATATAATGTAATATGGTTGTGATATAGTGTGCTGTGGTTGTGATAGTGATTTGGTTGCGATATAATGTAGTATGGTTGTGATATAGTGCTATAGTGTAATATGGTTGTGATATAATGTGATATAGTGATATGGTTGTGATAGTTATGCGGTTGTGATATAGTGATATGGTTGTGATATGGTTGTGATATAGTGTGCTATGGTTGTGATATAGTGATATGGTTGTGATATAGTGTGCTATAGTTGTGATATAGTGTAATATGGTTTTGATAGTGTGCTATAGTGATATGGTTGTAAATGGTAAATTGTGAGTTATATGGTTGTGATATAGTGATATGGTTATAATATAGTGTGCTATAGTTGTGATATAGTGATATGGTTGTGATATAGTGTGCTATAGTGATATGTTTGTGATATAGTGTGCTATAGTGATATGGTTGTGATATAGTGTGCTATAGTTGTGATATAGTGTGCTATAGTGATATGGTTGTGCTATAGTGATATGGTTGTGATATAGTGTGCTATAGTGATATAGTTGTGATATAGTGTGGTGCCAATGCTAACTTTTGAGATGATTGGTGGAGCGACTCCGTCCGTCTTCTTCTGTTTGAAGGACGTTGTCTCGGAACTCGCCTCTGCCCCCAATTTCCTCTTCCCTGCCTTCTGTTTTTTCTGACAAGATACAGACACAACCAATACCTTTTTAAAGTATTGTACAGTTATTATTGTGGTACAAGGTGTGAGTGAAACCAACAAACACCCAGGTACATTAATTCATTTCTTCATTATAAGTCGTTTTGATGTTTATCCTGAATGTTTTTTTATCTTTGGATACTTGACTTGGACTAAAGTCTTCAGACTTGACTTGCATTTTATGACTGGTGAACATCTCTGCTACCTACCAACAACCATCTCTCCTGGCCGGAGAGAGGCTTCCTCCTGGCGGCAGAGAAGGTCCCGGTGTGGATGTTCAGGGACAGCTGGTCGTCTGAAGACATCGCTTCTGTTGTTATTGTTGTTGTTGGGACTTATGCCGGAGTAGTCTTGGCTGACACCTAAATACAACGCGATGAACAGAGGTACAAATAGTAGTGTTAGTGACAGTCAGCTGTCAGACATGTTATTGTAGGACTTTTACAGGTAGATTGTGGGCAAACACCTAATGACTAAAATAATATCCTGCCAATTAAACATAGAGAATGGGTTATACTGAACGCTAATAGATAAATGGATAGCTAATACTGCCCGCACACATAAAAACACTGCACAATATAAGTAAACCCCTCTAATCATGTCTGCTAAACCATCGATCGGAACGTAGGACGTGTTACCTCGGTGTGTTCCTCGGTCAAAACACACGTGTGAGTCAGTAGCAGACCGCTATGTTTTTAGCCTTCTAGGAGCAAGCGTTATACTTTGACTAGCCGAGCAATGCCATGATTATTAATGTACATGCTAATATAACTAATATAACTTAACTAAAATAAAATTGTCAATATGACGATACTGGAAAATACTTTTCAAATTAAAAGTCCACTTGGTGAATTTAAAACACAGACACGCGTGGAAGTGTTCCTGTTGCGTCACACAAGCCCCGCCTCTCAGCTTCTGAACAAGCGCTGCTGCCAAGTGGTATGCGCAGGACTGCGCTTATTCAGCGCAACGTTTTCACGCGTACACGAGTTGCCAGAGGCTGTCTTATACAAATCTGATGAACTCTGTTCTCAAGAAACAACTACATCCGTTGTTATACATGTTATGAATAAAAAACATTATTTGGACGATATGCATTTAAGCATAGCATATCTCCTGCTGTAAATCTTCTGTAAATGGGTAACCTTCTGACATGATTGGCTGTTGGGACACAGCTGCGGTTTCCTTATACACCTATAAAATACAAAAAAAAATACTACATACATTTTTTTCTTAAGCTTTGTTGCAAATTGCGATACATTCAGCATCTTGTTTGATATGAAATACAGGTGTTGAAATACACTACACCAGTCTCATATTGTCTATCAATACGTTACATGATTCATAGACCCAAGCCCCACGCAGAGTGAGGTGTGTGTGGACAAGTGAAGTGGGTTCACTACAGTTGTGAAATGAGTGCCGGTTGGATTTCACGTCACAGAAGGAAAGTTGCAATCCTAAACGAGACACATGAGTGACAGGCCACGTCGGGAATTAGTCACCCAGGTTGAAATGCGTCGACGGTTATGATCTAATAGGTTTACGATGGGCTGGAATATTGGTGTGTTTCTGTTAAAAAATAAATATCCTCATTTACTTCAAAGCTGAGAGAGAGAGAGAGAGAGAGAGAGAGAGAGAGAGCTGCATGTGCGGAGCCAAAGCGATGCTTGAAGAGGCGTTTTAAGCTCTCGTCAATCAGCCTGGCTTTACAGATATTTTCTAAATGTTTCACGTTTCAAAGGAACACTTTTGGTAAATTACTATAATTAAATCTTGAGTGTGGAAAGATAAAGGTCCTGATTGAAACTGCTACGACGGGGTGTAGGAGATGGCCGTTTGATTGGCAGGTCTATTTTAATTCCTCCTGCTGACACGTGCGCATGGGACCGGTGTGAAATGGAACCTGACAGTCCATGATCACATGACGGACAAAGCCATCGCAATGACAGCACAACCATGAGACTCTGGGTGCAATTCCCTCCCTGCTGAGTTTCTGTTGAGCTGGAGCAGCACAGATTGGGTCTACATCCAGCAAGCCTACCCGAGGTTGGCTGTTTTCATCATTGACACTATCATGGAAGATTTGTGGTAAAACTTAAATATTGAATATATATATTCAAAAAGTGCACTACAGACACTTTTTCCCTCCCTGTTCATGGGGATATGTGACTCTGCATGGCTTCCCTCCTTACCCCCACCATCTCTCGTCCCTAACCCACTCCCACTTACACAACCAGGGTTTGAATCCCTTCCTGTTGGATCCCGAGGGCTTCCTTATATGTATGTCCTGGCACTTAAAAATACTTAGCATTGTGTAGCATATTATCCTGGATATCTTGCTGTTTACCAGCAAGGAGATTAGCTAGAAATTATGAGCTTGAAACTTGTTCTACTAGCCTAGCATTCATGAGTGCTTGAAACTTGTTCTCTTCAAATCCTCCTGTACCATCAGCGATACATTGTTGTTTCACTCTTTCGACAAATGTACTTATTGTAAGTCGCATTGGATAAAAGTGTCTGCCAAATGCCCTAAATGTAAATATAAATATAAAAAAAAAATATATATAAAAAAACAAAACAATATATATATATATATATATATATAAATGTAAATATATACCCATTATTTCATTATCCACTTATCTTGTTTTATTTCATCATTGTAACCAGGCAAGAGCTCATTCATTAGATTTGTAGACAGTTTATTTTCCTCTATTGTTTATTCTACTACTCTCCCAGTATTGTCAGTGTTATTCTATCTATGGTCTATTCTACTTGATTCTATGCAGGATTAATAAAGAGTTATCTTATCTTAGTAATAACCACACACTCTTTAAGTCTTGAGTTTCACTTTTATTGATTGTAAACATACAAAAAAGTGAATTGAAAATTGGTTAGCACCGCATGCTTGGTTAACACCGCATGCTTCACATGCACTGTTTTAAACACTCTGCTCTCTTCTGGTTCTGTCTGGTGTCGGCCGCTTAAACACTCTGCTCTCTACTGGTTCTGTCTGATGTCGGGCCGCTTAAACACTCTGCTCTCTACTGGTTCTGTCTGGTGTCGGCCGCTTAAACACTCTGCTCTCTACTGGTTCTGTCTGATGTCGGGCCGCTTAAACACTCTGCTCTCTACTGGATCCGCCTGGTGTAGGGCCGCTTAAACACTCGACTCTCCAAACACTCAAACACAGTGTGTGGGTCCTGGTCAGCATTCACAAGGACCCCATCTGGATAGAGAGCCTGCTCACACACACACACACACACACATTTAAATTTCAATTGTGTAGTGATGTGGCTGATACTGTGGGTTTGCATGCATCTTTAAGTGTGTGTGATTGTGCGTGTGTGTCCTTGCGTGTGTGTGTTACCTTCAGCCTAGCAGCATGTATCCAATATTCTCTGAGTTTGTCTTGGACTCTGGGCTGTGCGTCGTCTGGATGGGTCCACAGCCTCGACCGGACCTCGAAGTTGGGTGCTGGATGCTCCAGGCCGTGGTACCTTCACATAAACACTTTACTATCACTCCATCTGACAGGAAGTCAGATTATAGAGGCAGTAGTGCAGTGGGCGTGGCTTATAGTAAAAGGTCTTTTCGAAATGCATAATGAGGATACATTTAGGCACAGGGTTCAGTTGAGTTTTGCAAATGTTTTCATTTATTGTCCTCAAACAGGAAATCCCCTTTAGTTTCATCTTGCAGAAGGTTTTAGAAACGAGAAAGGTCTACGTCCAAAACAGATTTTTGATAAAGCGTTTGATAATGGGTGAGTAGGAAGGTATGTGTAACGTCTAGGTACCGGGCTTAGCGGTTTCGGTACCCGGGTAAGGTTGAGGTGATGTGTGTACCTCTCTCCACTGATTGGATCGATAGTCCTGAGAGTGAGCCTCTCCATGGCAACATCATCGGTCATCTCCAGGAAGAACACTCTGGATGAAATATAGCGTAAACAAGCATGTTAGCTCTCTCTCTCTCTCTCGCACAGGGAGAGAGAGAGAGAGAGAGAGAGCGCACACACACACACACACACACACTGTAAGTCCGTCCATCAGATAAAATAATGATGACTTTTGAAAGTATGGACAATGTTTTGTCTTTGTTGCGTGAACCTAAAGTGCTTTTAAAGGGCATAGGAACACACACATGCACGCGCACACACACACACACAGATACACACACAGACACACACACACACACACCCTCCTGTCTCCATGTTCTCCCAGCAGAAGATGGATGGCTGAGACTCGCATGGCAGCCAGCTACCGATTGCTAATATTTCCATAATCTGAGACAATATTGTCATGACTTAACCTTTTCTCGTAGCGGGGCTAAAGCGCCATCCATCCATGGAGCACAGTGGTGGTGGTGATGGTGATG
>OMKP01047491.1:0-11057 GCA_900302375.1 Bathygadus melanobranchus | reverse complement strand
TGACCCTTCCAACACAATTACAAACCACAGGTCTGGAGTCTTGGTTATTGATGCCTGCTACTGATGTGAGCAGCTGTACCGGGTACCTCCTCCCCTGGATAATGTGTCAGACCTAGCCGGGTATGGAGGCATGCAGGAAACAAGAAGGGGACATTCTATAATGTGGAGATCAGCTTGTGCTTCCAATCAGGAACTGTTGTTTTTCGTCATTTAACAGAGGGGAGGGGTTTCCCGCAAAGCACCTTACAATGAATTTTAGATGCATCATTTAGGCAGTAGTAGGGGACCTTGCTCAAGGATGCCTACTGGTTGACTGTACTCTTAGGGAAATGTTTGGGAACAGGAAGAAAATCAAAGCGTGTGTGCTTTGCTCACTTAATTGGCCATATTGTATTCAAGCTTGGCTGTATGCCAGCGTTTGGGCTATTCACTCTTTTCACTCTCCCTTGTGTTGTAGTAAAACCTGAAACAATTTCCAACACTTTATCTCATTGTAGGTTGCCTTAAACTTTGCTTATCTCATTCAAATTGAACTTACTGCCTATTTGCTCCCTGAAAGAAAACTGTCTTCCACAGTACTGTTTAATTCTGTTGTGGTGTGCTGGCATAGTTCCCTCTTAACCACCTAGCATGCATGCTGGTCATAGCATGGCATATCTTCATGGCTCTTGACTCCTCGACCTATTCCGAATCCCTATTTTCCCAACTCTCGGGCCTAATCGGCAGAGAAGCCCTGCTAACATGGCTTTGTCCCTGCTCAGTGATGGAGGGTGTGCAGCGCTGGGAAAGTGCCCTGTGCGATTAGTACATTGTGGCTAATTGAATTAATGGAAAGGGGGTCAGCTGCAGTGATGAAGTCAAGGGAGCCACTGAGTGATCTGGTGTCAGTTGATAGCTAATAAAGATGGAGTGTTCACAATGGTGTTGAGGTGGGAGGGGCTTGGCAGCACCCACCCAGATTGCCGTTACAGGAAAAAGGCCAGACCAAAGGCAGAACTATACTTAGCTGTCACTCTCGTATTCGATATGTGTCAGCTTTAGCGGGAAAACAGAGAGGAGTAGTGGACTGGGTCTTTGTTATCTCCTCTCTGAGGTGAATAGCAATACGTGACCCTCTTTGCCAATGTTAATGTGGTGGTCTTTTTAGTTTGATGCGAAGACGTCGTATACTGTGCACCAGAAACACTAGTTGTTCCTGTATTTGATAAAGTTCAAACTATAATAAGTAATCGTGATAACTGATTCATCATTAACTTAAGTTCAAGTGTCAAGTTTGTGTACAGCGTTAAATGCCTCTATAGATATCCTTAAATGCCTAGAGCCACATAGAATTAAACAGAACTCCCATATCCTGAAAAAATTACCAGTAGAAAAAAACAAGTATTTGTAATTTACTCTATACACACAGCTATTATCTATCGATATACAGCTATACTGTAACTGCTGCAACCTCTCAAGGTACAATGAAGGTCCCACATTCAGCAAAACATGCAACTCCACAACCAATGAATCATGAGTTTAGTATTGTCAAAATGAGGCAAGAGTCCTAAAATGCTATCACCTAATGACAAATGAGTAATACATTCACAAAGTCAGTCTACAAAGTCAATTTCTGATCAATTTGAATGGATCAATAGGCCACAATGCAGAGCAGCTAGGGCCACAAAGGCCAAACAAAGGTTCAATAGGTCAGCAGCAACTAGTAGGTCCAACAATGAGTGAGACCAGGTAGAGAGCCACATATGTAGTTCTATGTTTTGTGTGTTTTGTTGCTGTATTTGGTAGGTAAGTAGTTAATGCCGATTAGCAAGTGTGTCTGCCTCGTCGACAATGGTCCAGTCTGTCGTTGCAGTTATAGAATTAGTATGGATGTTGTGGCGCCAGGCGCTAGAGGCTTGGGGTGATAAGCCTGGCCAACAACCATTCACGCCATCTGAAACAAGGGTTGTTCAGGGGTCAGCAAGGAGACATCCGATTCTTCTCCACACACACACACGTGGGTGTAGAGGCTGTGAGAAGATAAATCACAAATATGACGCAAAGTGACAAGATAACAAGATTTGATCCGTATCAAAAGAGGACATACAACGCATGTCTCTCCACTATCAAACATCTGCCTTTTATTGGACTTGATTTATGTACCGAAATATGGTCAGCGGAAAAAGAAAAGAAATAGCCTCTCCAAATAGTGAACTGCAGTACAGCTCCAGTTTGACCTACCTCTTGCCCTGGTCTTCGTTTGTGGTGTACCACAGTGTGAACCAGCTCCCTGTGTCAACAAAGGCTCACTTTTTTTGCTCTGAGGCTGAGCAATTAGTCCACAAAATGGCTGGCTATAAATCTCCTCCGGGAAGCGTTTGGCAGGGCCGGCCAGAGGTGTCCTCCTCAATGAGGAATTAAACACACAGTATTAGCTAGCTAGTGGTTTTATGATGTCAGCAGGGGTCTGTGGTGATAAAGGGCATGGATGCCACTGTTATTCTCTTGGGATTTATATAGAATGCAACCTTTTGTAATTAGTCATTTGTTTCTTTGCTTTTAGATTCTGGTCCCAACATGGCATAAAATGTGCCTGTCACCTCAGAATACAGAATTGTTTTCACACACTTTTCCCCTCTAGAGTTGAAACAGTTTGAGTTTATTCAAATAAATAGCATGGGGGTTTTATTAATTGTATTTATTTTTGGCTTCCGTTGCACATTGTTTATCTTGAGTGTTCCCCAGTGCGGCAATATCATTTTTAGACAATAGAACATAATAGAGCATAATGAGACACATGACACATCGTTATTTTTTATATTCATATTAATTTATACTGGGTTATATTATCAATTATAAATGGTTATTTTATAATTATAAACGAAATAATTCAACAGTAATGTACTATGCACTATTGATCTATTACTTTATAAATAAAATCTGAGTGCAAACACAAACCTGTACATGAATGAAGTGGCTCTAAAATATACGGTATGTTGTGTGTCCTTAACACATTGCACGTTTGCAATCCAATACTCTGTCTATTTGACATTGCATTTCAAACGCTGACATTGGTGCTGGATGAGAACATCGTACATTGCCTCAGAGGTGATTGGCTTGTGTATAGAGACAGTGTAATGCAAAGAGCAAACAAACAATCATCTGCAATTCAAGGCGACGCATCCTTGATACATGTAGCATGCCATATATGGCAGGGACAATGCAGTGATCCACTTGTACAGAGACATCATCAGCATAACCGTTTCACTCATAGCACTGCATTCAATTACAAGTAGTTACGTTTCAACGGGACCGTGCTTCCGTGGATCATTTTAATTCGGTCGTTTCCATGTGTCTTGCCGTGTAAAGGGACATTAGGATAATCCGAAAAGTCTCATTCAGGAAGCACGCAGGCAGTGGTCCTCTACGGTGAATCAGAGAGGATGTCTCTGTGAGCCAGGCAGTATTGCATGGCGGCTCATCGACGGCTGTGTTGCCTGCTCTCTCATGACCGCTGTGTGATTTGTTAATATTTGGTTTGGTGTGATATGATGTGCAGTGGGAACAGGGAACCGTTCCCATGGGTCTTCAGCCGCTCCATGGGATTCGTGTCCAGACCTGAAATCCATCCATCTAGAAATTGGCAGCCATGTATCTCTCAGCATGTGGCTGGGAGGCTGCGCCGGCCTCTCTCTCTCTGGGTTCAACCAAACAACTTTTTGATTAACAATGGAATAGACATTGTGGGTGTGTGATCGGGGGGCACCATCACCAGCGATGTGAGGACCGGCGATGTGAGGACCGGCGATGGTCTAGTCCAGGGGTCACCGCAGAACATGGCTGTCCAACGTGAGCAGTGAGGGGAGCCGTGTGTGTCCTCCAGCTATCTCGGCTCCATCAACTATATCTGTGGAGAGATCAATAAAACCCAAGGCACCACGTTATATCTTTTTAATAGATTGCGGCTGGGAAGAAATATGACCTCATAAGTTAATGCAACAGATTTCCTTAAAGGGCCGCATTCCAGCGGCTGTTTCATATTATTTGTTTAGGCTACAAGCTACAATTATTTGTGGTTGTCCTTTGGGAGAAAATTGCATCAACTTAGCCTGGGGTATGGGTTTGATTCCCACTAGGACCATGTTGACGAAATGCGTACACTCATAAAAGTGTCCACCAAACGCAACACCAATTTTCTTATTTGTACACGTCACCTGTTAGGCCGTCTAGGTAATGATCTCTCCTGAGCGTGCGTTTCTGCCCACTGCCATCCGATGGGCACGTTATAGTTTGGCCAGTCAGCTGGCGTCCTGATCACCTGGCTACCGGGTTACCTGGCCACGCCTCCAGACCAATCCAGTTCTCATTGCAGAGACAAACCACCCGCAGCACTGCTTCAGAAGATCTGTGCAGAAAAAAAGCAGAAGAGAAAAACAAGGGGTCGCCATGGCAATGCCAGCAGCGCTGGCCGGGAAGCCGTCTTCCACGAATGCTTGAGGACCCCAAACACTTAATCATCTGACGTTCAATAATTTGCTGTTGATAATAACTGGAAAATCAATGGCCAAACCCCAGCAATCCGGCACGTGGGAGCAGACAGATGGCTGCGGTGAGGGGCTGCCGATGCGCTGATGAATTGCTTCCGTGTTCCGTGTGAAGGAGTGGACTTTGGTGGATATCCCTGTGGGTAGACTTCTAGACTCTATGAAGACGTAGGCCCGACGAGTCGACGATGAAGCAGACAATAGGAACTCCAAAACGACACTAATTACAGTATTCTGATCCCCCCTTTGAAGTCGACTTTGTGTTTCATGCGAGTAAACGCCAGATTACGGGTGTTCTTCTGATTCGAGATTCTTTGAACGACGATCAAATACACATTCGGCAACATTTTGAAGGAGACAGTGTTTGCTCTCTTTGAGATAACGGTAGACAAAGGAATGTAGTCATGGCAACCAAACTTCTCAGTGGCATGTAAAATTGTACCTCCTCTGTTCTTCCGCGGACGTACTTTTTGTTTGTTTTTTGAAGAGATACGAGTATGTTTGATCAAAGCTGGCCCTTGAAACACTACAATCACTTCCTTCAAAGCAACAATCACTTCCTTCAAAGCAACAATCACTTCCTTCAAAGCAACAATCGCTTTCTTCCAAACAGGTGGCCATGGTTTCGCACATTGGTGCTTCTTGCACATGGAGGATGGCATACATGCAACCAAAGCACGGGGTCCTCACAACACCTTTCTCATCCATGTCCTCTGAGTCTGTGTGCGGTGGTGCTGGCCAGCGGTGTGAGTGTGTATCTCAGACCCATGGATGTTCACAACACTTCTTCCATTCCTCATTTCCCCCCCCCCTGATCCACCGCTATGCTAATAACCACACTCTGCCTAGTTATGGAAGTGTGTGGCAGGCATTATAGAGCTATTAAGGTAGCAGCATGTGTAATTAAACAAGGTGTCGTTAAGTGCCAACATGGCTGCCACCAAAGACAGCACGAGAGGTGGATAGAGTAGGAAGTACAATTTATTCAAAGTTGCTTAAATGTACCAGTGTAAATATAACGCGTTACTACTAGATACACAAAATATGGAATATGGATTTCATTTTTCCCAGTATTATATCGATTAACGTTGCATGTTGTTATCAATTTGAATAGTTTACACATGGTTTGGGGTAGTATTACATGTCTGGCTTAATTCGCGGGACCTAGTTGTCATGTCATTGTATTTATTTCAGCTATAAGTGTTCATATAACAGTGTTGTAATCGTGAGTATGCCTATCAGTAATTCGAACATTCATTTGTGACAAAAATAAAATAATAAAATATTCAGTTTAACCTAAAAAAGATTGCAATGTATCGCATTAAATTGAATCGTGAGCCTTGGATGCTGATGTGTACCGTATCTTCAGATGAACTTAGCGATGCCATGTCCCGTGCTACAGGACATGGCGCTCTTTGTTTTGTTGGAGGTAATTTTGAGACTTCAACCCTCACACTTTATTGGCTATATCCCAAATGTGCCAGCACATCAGTATGTGGCACATGTGAAATTGCTCGCCTCTCTCTCTCTCTGTCCTCCCTCTCTCCCTTTTGTCTTTTCCTATTCCTGACGTCCGCTCGCTCTTGTGTTCTTATCAGCAGTAGAGAGGACACATGATTAATGTCCCGTGGGCAAAATCATAATTCCACACCTAATCTGTGTGAAACTGGAAAAAACCCCACAAACCCTCAAAAACAATCCAGCCGCCCATCGGCGCTACAGTTCGTATTACAGAGGGGGGGGGCAGTTAGTGGCTGTCGCTGCAGAGCGTGGCCGTTTAGGTGAGGGTTCGTGAGCTTATCCTCAGGCACAGCAGCGGCACAGACTTTCCACCCTGCCATGCGTGGCTGGGAACTGAAGGAATGGAGGGCAGGAAAAAGGAAAACAGGAAATGATTGTATTTTGTACAGTGTTGTAGGAGCACAATCACGTCTGAGCCCATCACGGCACGGGCAGATAGAAAAGGTCAGTGGAGGTCGGCTAACTGCACCGCTGTATGTGGGTTTGTGTTTTATTTGATTTCATGTCTCATTTATTTTATCTTCATTGTGGGATTTAAACGCACGAAAGTTGACGTCGGAAGAAAAGGTTTGTTTTACTGCAGTCCAATTCAAATTGCCGTGAAACTGGTGTCATTGCTTTTAGATTACAAACTCAGAATGTAGATGACAAATCGGAAAAGGGAGAAGAAATGCCCTAGCCTCAAATTATCATTGAATCCGTTGCATTATTTTGTGATTTATTCAATGTTGGCAGAAGGACAAACAGGAGCCCAAGGTTTAAAGCTTCAAGACTACTTTGCTTGCTGAAGGTCATTGTATAATTAAAATGAAAATGTAATATTGCAAAGTCTGGTCTTATGTATTCTTATTCCTTTTTTCACTAGCACACAACATGAACCCAATACAAACATACTGCTCGGCACCCTTGGCCTGGTGAGTTGCATGTTTTGGGGTTGCCTTAATAAATTGTAGGATTCATAACGTTATTCTGTAGTCAGCTTGTGAGGCAATGTGTCCCTATTTGTTGTCATCTATCATCTACGAGTGTCAGCAGCTTGTGTGTATTTAATTTAAGTGTGTGTCTCTTATCGGTTTGTGTCGTCATTGGCATTGTAATGGTCCTTGAGTATTAGAGGACTTATTTCTGAGGGCCGAGTTTTCTAAATTGGCATGAAATGCCGGGTCCCATTCATGGGGTTTGAATGGTACAAGGGACAGGCTCACCCTGCTGCCCTCTGTGTTGATTGTGTCTATAGATCTGCGTTCTCTCTCTTCAGGAAGAACAAAACTCTCCTTTCTGCAATCAGAGGGCTATCGACTGTGTATTGACAACGACTCAGGCAGGCAACAGCAGAGAAAAGAGTGAAAATCGATGTGAGGGTCTGTTGTACAACGCTCTCTGCTGAGGTCTCCACCTTGAGCTTCACCAGGGCTTCACCTGGGATCTGTTACGTGGAGGTCCCCTGGTGTGGTGAGAGTTAATGCTATAATGCTATAATGAACTTGAGTATATTAGTATAGTATATTGAAGTACTATTTTACTGGTTACTCACTTAGCAGGTGTTTTTATTGAGAGCAATTTTTATATTTTGTTTTGTATGAGCAGGTTGGGCTTAGCTTTCAGCTGGGAATCACTGGGTGCAATCTGGATGTTTATGTAAGCAGAGAGCATCTCCTTGCTTCACCTCATATAAACCACCCCTTTTTAACACACTCACAGCTATAGGTAGCCCTGTCTAAAGGTTACCCTCAAGAGAACTAACAGCACATGATAAAGATTATAGCTATACAGAAACACAAAGTTTGTCCGTTTGTAAATTGTAATTCCTCTTTTCCTCCAGATTCAGGATAACTTGTATTTAGTAAGTACTATTCCACCATTTCAGTGGGCTTTGCCATCGCTTCATATTGACTCTACGTCTATCCAACGTTTGGTTATTGCTTTGGGGTTCAGAGTTCTTGGTTGTCTTGTGTGTTCTACATGACATATAACAAGAACAGCAACACAACAGCAAAGGGCGAATATCTGGCCACAGACATCATCATTAAACACCTCACCTGCGCCATGTCTCCCGTCTGTCGTACATCAACCCAGGCTCTTTCTGCCCTCAAACCCTACTCCAGTGTTTTCCAGACACCCCGAAGGTCATCGGTGAGTACACAGCATGCGTCGTATGCACACATGGAGTTTTATTCCGTCTCAATACAGCATCTCAGCATCAAACCAGTCCCACTGAATCGGTTGGATGAGAAACACGATTAAGAAAAGTTCTCGTATTTGCTTCTTGCATAGTACCATAGCTATAGTGCTATAGTGCAAGACACAGCCGATACAAGGCGTACCTGCTTGAATGTGTTATAACAAATTGCTTGTCTAGATTAGCAAATAACAAGTATGCATCTTAAGGAAGAACCACAACTTTCACAGGGAGGACAGACTGAAAACCACAGCTGCTCTGTTGGTTCTGTGTTGTTTCATGCAAGGGGTGCCCTATCATTGAGTGGGTCGAATCTATAGTTCAATTATTATATTAACTATCAACTATGTGTTGCAGCGCATGCGTCATGCTATTATGGACAGCAGAGACTTTTTCTACTAAAGATTATTTTTATTTTTGCTCATCATTATTACTCGTCAACCCCATTTCCCCATTTTTGTCATTTTGGGTCTAAGTGATTCATGTGGACAACAATTTTTGAAGCTGGTCCAGTACTGAGTGAAAGCGCTTCAGCCTTTGGGGAAATAGCGGCCCGTCAATCTATGTTCTCTAAAAGAGCTTGTTTTGGCACTGTTAGGCTGACAACATTATGGAAAGGAGCCCTACAGAGAAATACAACGTTTCTCTTGATCTAGTTTGTGTCTAACCTAGTCTTGCTCAAGGAGAAGGCTCTGAAATCTTGTGTGAGAGTTGATGTTGTTGTTGCAGGAAGAGAACAGTGGAACCATGTGTTGCAGAGAGGAGTGGCTGCAAGAGTTTGTTGTGTTGGACTACAGAAGTCATAGTTTAGTGTTATCTTGAAGAAGTAATGGCTATGAATATTTAGCTGATTTCGACAACGTGGAGAGCGAGAGCGTTGTATTTCTCTGTAGGGATCCTTTCCATAATGTGGTTTACATTGCAACATACCTGTTTCACAGCTGATGGCTGAAGCACTCTTGCTCAATTCTAGACCAATTAAAAAAATTGGGTTAATATTGTTCATTGTAATATTAAAATGGAGTCCAGGTTGAAAAATCCCAAAGTTACCATTTAATGGAGTAATTTGTAATCATTCATAATAAAAACCAACCTCAATTTCCCGTGGCTCTTAGACTCAAGATTGAAATCTGATGAAAAAGGCATATGAATCATCATTAATGTCAGAATGTTGTCTGGGTTATCCTTCATTTCATTGCGTTTGATTTCAGAAAGGATACAAGCCGTCACTATACCCTGATGAGAACGTGCAGGAAAGTGTGCACTGGCGTCACCCATTTGTATGTCTTTATATATGTATTTATACACGTACAGCGGCCTGCGTTCTGGTGCAGGCTGTGTATATATCATATGTATTATGAAGTGTTAAGTCACTGCTGGGGTGGGATAGAAAAGGATGTGCCCACTCAAAACGTTTGTCATGAATGGCCACAGAAGTGCTTGTTGATTTGTTGTGTTGGGTCATGTGATCCAAGTTGACAGGCAGATTTTTTTCTATTCCCCCGTGTCCCAAATATTCTCCTTCATCCTACGCAGATAGCTCCATCCCTTTGATCCTTGAGCATGTGTGTGTGTGTGTGTGTGTGTGTGTGTGCGCGCTTGTTTATGTCCTCTTATTTTGCGTTGAATATTTGTATTCTGCACCTGCACAGCCCTATCATAGCTCACACACCGCGGCAGCGAGAGAACTCTGAGAACATCTCTCTCCGTGATATGAGCACAGATGGACGGGAGTCATTTGTAACACACCCTGGGTGTATGACGTGAGGCGTCCATATCGCCCTCAGCATCCTCGCTCGGGGACGAAAACCGTCTCCTCTCTCCGTCGGAGCTCATTTCGTTGACAAGGCTCATTGGAAAGCCGGTTAAGGGTTTGCCGCAAACATATTGAGTTGATGAGCGCGTCGAGCTGGAAATGCTGAAGCGCCTCTGAAGAGCAGGCCTGTCAAGGATTGGGTAGACCATTCCACCGCCTGCTCACGGGTGTTTCGTTGGAACCCGGCTGGGGAACCGCTGTGTTTAATGATCAGAGAAATGTGTGTGACGCGTCAAAACCGGGTCCGTCCACACACCGGAATGGGGTTTTAATATCGGAAACGAGATCGGATGTCGATGCAGCTAGCTACACTAGTGATTAACATTTGATGCTAATGGGAAGGCTGAAATGGCTTCGTTGTGTGTAATTAGCCATTAGACTTTCCCAGATCTGAATATAAATACTGGCGTGCTGTGTGTGGGCAGAAATAGAGGTTAAACCAATTCATTTGTTGGATACAAATTAAATGGCCATTATGTTGAATCCTTGAAAAGCCACGTTAAACCGTGTTTCTGTGTAGGATATGTTCTATTTATATCCATGGCCGTCTTCCCACATGTATTAATCATTCATGCCCTTCAATTATTTACTGCGATTGAGGAACATGTTTGATTATGGCATTCCACTGCACACACAGGGCTTCAAACACCTCCCTGCGTGCATCTGTTTTGGAACGTGTGTGTGAGTGTGTGCGCTCGTGTGTATGTGGGTGTCCATTTGTGTGTGTGTGTGTGCATGTATGTTTGTCAGCGTGTGCATGCTTCTCCTAGCCTGCATGCGTGTGTGTGGTGTGTGTGTGTGTGAGCACACTTCAGCTTATATGCTTGTGTGCATGTGTGTGTGTGTGTATGTGTGTGTGTGCATGCATATACACATGCGCATATGTGCACGTGTGTGTGTGTGCATGTGTGTCGGTTGGACATGCCACCATCAGGGCTTGTCATAATAAGCAGAGGAAGCCTGTATCCCATCCATTCATCATTTTCCAGGTAATTATTTCTAAATCAGGTCATGTCAA
>OMKP01047485.1:0-10725 GCA_900302375.1 Bathygadus melanobranchus | reverse complement strand
CAGTACCTCCCCGACATTGTCGTCGTCTCAGCGGCCTGGATTGCCCCCCCCCACCACCCTCCTCTTCCTCCTCCTCTTCCTCACCGCGTGTTTCCACTGTCGCCCGTTAGCCGTCTTGCTAGCATCACGTGGTCTCGTCATTCTAACTATAGCTCACAATTCATCAACACTCGACCACCCGGCCGCTGTTTAACCTAACAAGTTTAAATCGATTTTTTTAAACTATCATGACATTATTTTATAATACTATGCTGATACACTAGTGTCGCCTCACCTGACCTGTTTGTTGACCTTTAACCCTGACCTCCGGGAGCCACTCCTGCATGGGGGTGGGGATCTAACTCTGTGTTGAGTCTACTACGTCGACGACTTTCTCACCATGAAAAATGTCTCGGGTGCTGGCGTCTAAATCTATTTATTTTAAGAGTTACTGGTTGTCATCTGATTTGGCAGCGCTGGTGTTATGGTAACCATGGTAATGTATTCAAAACAAGTGTGTGTGTGTGTTTGCGGTCGGTCAAATGGGGGAATTCCTGTTTGACTTTAGGTTTAAAAGACACTATAGGATTGACTGAGTTTTATTCTCTTTAATGGAAGGGTTCACACCCTTTCCCCTTCCTCCCCCTCTCCCCTCCCGATCCTCCCCCATTCCAACATTTTACCATCCTTGTCATCGTCTGTTGCCTTACTGTGACTAATGTTAATATTACTGTTTGAATCTCATTGTTTTGCTTGCACACGCGGTCGTCTTATTGCTGTTGGTTGATTTCATTGTTAAATATACCGACCTTTATAAAGTTAGGCTTAATTTCTGTGTAAGGTCACGTAGCCTGAAGGGCTGTATTGTGTGGAGGATTCCCAACAGTACAGCTTGAAACAACCAATGAAAGACGCAGACAGATCAGTACAAAACCAGTAATTCCTAAATGTATTCATCATTGATTTGAGCTCATCTTCAGCATGCCTCACCACAACCACAACCCCTGCCGAAAATACCTTTTTTTTTTGGTAGAATTTTCAGAATCATTTTCAACTTTTGTGTCATAGTAGATTCCTGATTGATGGCTGTATATATATTTGCTTCTTTAGTTATCGGTAATGGCAATGCCACTGGGCGTATAGTAAGTGGTGGCCTGTACAGTTGTGCTAGAGAGGCTTGCCTGTAATTCATGCTTGAGAAGGGGAGGGGTCCTGTAAAATAGTTTGTATGAATTCATGTAACACAGACTTCAGCACACAAGTGCAACTTCATGTTATTTACACCGTGCATTTGGGTAAAAGTGGGATGATGTGCAAATTATTTATGTCCCCCAGTTTGGTTAAGTTTATTTTTTATTCTGGTAGTGACATGGAGACACCTTTCAGGGTTTGGTTTATTAGTAAGTATTCTGTGTGTCTCGTTATCCAATGGGAAAGCTCCTCCGTGTGGGAGGGGCTAGAGTTTCAGTCCTGATTTCTTTACATTTTCACTTGTGCAAGTGATAACCTCCTGCTTTTCTGTCTATAGTACAAAAAGTACATATGTATAAATTCAACTCAAGGCGCCGCGCTAACATTTAAATACATTCTCGCGTGTATGATTTTAAATAATGACAATAAAATACTCAAATACATTAGACATGTTTGGGTTTATTGCACGGTGCTTGGTGGAGGTTCGCACCTGGACCAGACTGAAGGGTGATTTGAATGTTCTGGAAGGAAGCCTTGACGTACCCAATGTTGCATATGTACACTATGCTGAATATATTATATACAGACATGGAAAAAGCCACAAGACTGTCAGGGTTTTTTTTGTTTTTTTTTCAAGTAACACAGTTGACGATTACTTTATTGCAACACAAATTGCACAAATGCTAGAAAGGAACAAAGAGCAAAAAAAATAAAAATATTTACACAGAAAACTGAATAAATGTGAGGCTCGGTTACAAAGTAAAAAATAGTGGCATTATCGGTAAAAGGACATGAACACGAGGACGAGTCTACGCTGATCGTACCCGAGTCAAGGCAGCTTGTGGTCCATTTGTGTCCATAGGCATCGCAGTCAGACAGGGCACGTGTGTGTGTGTGTGTGTGTGTGTTACAGCATGAATACTTAAAACGACATGGTTCAAACAGGAGATGCAGGAGGCAAACACAGAAAGGAAAGTATGACGTTAACAGTGGAATGAGTTCTCTCTTTGTTTTGAGTCCGGCGGTCGAGTGTCTCGCTTTAAGGTTGGATCTTGTAAGACAGGAAGTGACACGTACGTAGGTCTCATTTCGGTCCAGTAATGTTTCAAGCCTACGAGACATCGTCCAATCGTCTTGAGTCTACCACCCGTCGAGTGGTATTAACAAACTAATCGCCCCAACCAGGGCAGTCTTGCTACTTTCGGCTTGAAGAGTGGCTGCTTTCGTAAAAACCAAAAACTAAAAGTTGTAAAAGGGGATTGGTTCAGTCTGAGAACATTCACATCCACGACAGGCAGCGGTGGTGTGGAGATGGGGTGGTGTGGAGATGGGGTGGCTTTCTCATTGATTAGCACAACTGGTTCATTTGGCCGGCCACCAGAGCTCACAGCTGAGGGCTTCCTGGCCTCGCTATTCATTTCCAAATTGTGCAGAGAAAAATATATTAAAAAAAATTATATATTTCACAGGTGTCGATGACACCCTGTTTGCTTTTGTCCATCGATCCTTTATGGATGATAGTTGCAAATACTGCAATAAGCAACTAAATACTGGCATTACACCTCTACTCTAATCACATCGCTGGAGGAGACAGGACACCAAGTGTACAAATGTAGAAAATAACAATCCCAGGGTAGCTCTCCACTTCAGGAAATGTTTTTTTTTTTCCCCCAAAGTTTAAAAACAACGTTTGAACGTCACAGGTCTCCTCAAACATTAGGAGGTTCAGGGTTGTGTTTGCACATTGTCATAGGCAACATAACGGGACAGGGCTTTAATATAGCATGTCGTGGAGGAGACTAAACCAGAAACATTTCAAGAATGATTGACTGACCCTCCCGGATCACATAATGGCCAAGACGACGTCCATTTCTAGTGAACACTTTCGCTGCTCCTCACCCACTCGCTCAGGAAGACTGGTTCCCACACACAGTAACCCTCAGGCAGACACGTCTTGGCGTTGCACTCCTCTCTTTGTTTTGTTAACGCGCTACTGTTCCACTCCTCGCCCGCCATGACGTCAGCACGGGCCCCGCGTTCTCAAACGGAAACGAGTCCACGCAGCTAGGCAAAAGGAAGGGAGTCGCATACAGCTAGCCGCTCGCGCGTAGCGTTCAAGTTTTCCGTCGTCTTTCCCCGTGTCTGTCGGTAATCCGCGGCCCCCGGCCTAGCGCTACCTCTGCACGATGTCGCTGATCTCCTTGACGGAGGACAGCAGCTTGCTAAAGTCCTGCTGCCCGCTGGCGCCCCCGGAGGCGGCGGGGCAGATCTGCAACTCGCGCAGGCTTCCCTCCAGCTTGTTGATGGCCTCGCGGAAGGCGAACTTGTTCCTCATCTGCTGGATGGACTCCACGTAGCTGACGCAGTGCTTGGAGAGGTTCTTGCCCGCCTCCAGCACCGCGCCGTGGCTGCCCGTCTGCTCTGAGTTGCGTCCGATGGCGCAGCGGAGAAGCTCCGTGCCCTCCAGCACCATGTCCCGTGTCACTGCCGTGCTGGCCGCACGCTCCGCCGGCTGCCGCGGTACAGTCTTGCGCAGGGAGCGTCGCGTGGTCATGAGGGGGATGAAGGCGGGCGCAGGGTTGGCGGGCTGGTCGCCCGGCGGGGAGGAGCAGGCGGAGGATGAGGAGGAGGACGAGGAGAAGCCCCCTAAGCTCTGGGAGGAGACTGAGGCCGATACAGAGTTGGAGGTGGAGGAGCTTTTCAAGGGCTGGGGTTTGGAGATGCTGGAGCCCAGAGGGAGCTTGGTGCGGGATTGGTCGGCAGAGGTCGGGTGGTGTGACTCGGACTGAGGGCTCCTGGGTTTGGCCTCTGCAGGGGCAGGGAGCTCGTGGGTGGGGCAACGCGAGGCCTTGCCTGGTTTGGAGTTGGAAGATGGTGGGGGAGGAGGTGCCGGCTTGGGCTTCTGGAACTTGGCCCTCTCCCTCATGGAGTCTCCGTGTTTGTTCCTGCGGGCCCGGCACTCATCCGCAGCAGCGCCCAGCGCGGGGAAGACGTTAGGCTTAAGCAGCTCAGCCTGCAGGGCGCTGGTCTTGGAGTTATCTAGGCCCTGTAGCCCCCCCGGCCTCCGCGCTGGCTTGGGAGTCAGCGTGTGGGGGCTCGAGGCCGGGCTGGGCTCTGGCTCCTTAAAAACCTCGTCCCCGGCCTCCTCTCCTTTCTTGGGCAGGCGGGGCGGAGGGGTGAGGGCACCCCTCCTTGGGACGCTCTCCCCCTTCTGCTCGCTAGCCCTCTTTCGAGGCAGCGCCGGCTTGCCCCCAAAGGTGCCCGAGTCGAAGTGGCGGTGGCCAGGGTCCCGAGGCAGGGTGACTGACTTCCACTCCGTGCCCAGGGACCCGGGTGGCATGCTGGAGGCCGAGGACGAAAGCAGAAAACGCTTCGAGTTGGACACCAGCTCCTCCTCGCTGGGGGGCGTGGTGGGCGCCTTGCCCCCCTGGCCGGGCACCACGGCCCCCTTCTTCCTGGGGAAGAGAGGCCCCGGGTAGGTGGGGGCGCCGTTGGTGATGCCGCTGGTGGACCCGTTGTTGTTCACCGACAGGAACTTCAGTGGGTCATTGTCGTTGTTGCCGTTATTGAAGCAGTCGGCATCACGGGGGTGGTCCAGGGTTAGGCCCCGCCTCTCCACATGCGTGTCCATCTCCCTGAAGGAGGAGCTGCGTTTGGGCGGGGCCGGGGCGTTCTTCTTCTTCTTCTTGATGAGGCTGAGGAAGCCGCTGGTGCGAGTCTTGTCTTTGTCCTTGGGGAGCAGGCGGTCGTCCTCGTTCAGGTTGCCGTCCAGGTTCGGGCGCTCTTTCCTGGGCAGCATCGGAGAAGACACGGCCACCTCGAGCTCCACTGGGTCTGGGCAGAAAGAGAAGAGAGAAAACTGCTTTAGGAAGTACGTTTTGTCACATGCATCCTAGTATTGTTTCGTCAGTGGACACGGCATGCAGAAACCTCGTGGTATCTCGATTATCTGTTTTCCAAAGCTACAGAAATAATGATCAGTTCCTGTATTTCATTGGCTCTCATATTTGAGCCCCTGCTAATCCCAGTCAACAGATAAACAAGGGGCTGTGTGAGTAAAAAGGCAACAAGGATTGTGATTGGTTAAGAGAACGAAGACGCCGCATCCAACACACCCACAGAGCACGACCATTATCTGGGTCAAATACTGGGACAAGATCAACAATGTCTTACTTTTTTGTAAGTCGCTTTGGATAAAAGCGTCTGCCAAATGCTCTAAATGTAAATGTAAATGTAGGATCAAAGAGGACTCCCCAGACTCTTAGTCCCGGGTCAACTCCAAGATAAACACTTCAGTGCTTCACATAAAAAGCTGTACACATAAACAACGATGTACAGGAAGAAACATTGCCGGCGTCTAAGTGTTCCCTGGTGGTATTAGTGGCAGTCGGAACAGAGTCTCCACCTGGGCTGTCTCCGTCTCGGTTGTCCATGTTCCTGCGCATTGTCCGGGTCTTGGTGGGCAGCTCAGGGGCCTGTTGGAGGGTCCCCAGGGTCATCTTCTGCCCCTTCTTCCCCAGCTCCTTCTCCACCTCTGAACACACACACACACAGATGATGAGGAAGGTGCAGTAGTTAGCCAAGCCACTATGGATGATTTCAGAAGGGCAACTATCGATTATTTAGTCATTTAGCAGATGCTTTTATGCAAAACACTTAGTGATTTAAATGAATAATAATAATAATACAAATAATAATAATTGGGGTTGGAAACCGGATCCTTTCAGCTGGGAGTGAAACACTCAAACCACTAGACTATCCTGCTTCACGGCTAGGGCTGTTCTCTTGTTTCAATGGCCACATGGGATTTAAGACACGTGAGCACTGACCGTCCGAGATGCTGGATTCCTGGAACATGGTTTCAAAAGCCTGATGGGTTTCAGCAAATGACGGACGCTCAGCGGGTATCCACTTCCAACCTTCCAGAAAGAACAAACCATTTGAATTGCAAATAAACCAACGCAACAGTTCACCACGACGTGATCAACTCTGTGTCTCGGTGCGTGGATGTTTTCCCTGAACTCACACGCTGTCATGAGTTCATAGACCTTCTCCGGGCAGCCCTCGGGCCGGTCCATGCGGTAGTCCTTCTCCAGCAGCTCGTACACCTGGGACAGGTCTATGCCCGGGTACGGCGACATGCCGTAGGTGGCGATCTCCCACAGCAACACGCCAAACGCTGTTGAGGTCCAACGGCATATTTGATCAATTAAAAATCATCCTACGTAATATGAGGGAACTTAAAAACAGGGCGAAGACCGAGAGGGTGACGGAGCTCTTACCCCACACGTCCGACTTGATGGAGAACTTGTTGTAGGCAAGGCTTTCTGGGGCGGTCCACTTGATGGGGAACTTGGCCCCGGCGTGGGCCGTGTAGGTGTCTCCTGTCATCAGGCGGCTCAGACCGAAGTCGGCCACCTTCACCAGGTGGTTCTCCCCGACCAGACAGTTACGGGCCGCCAGGTCCCTGGAAGACCAATGCCATTCGGCGGGGAGAACGACATGCGGTGAGCCCAGTAAATATAGCGGTCTTTGTTTCTAAGATAACTTTCACTGACAGATTGAAGGGCAAAACGATCAAAAATGTCCTCACAATGTTTGTGCACAGTCCCGCGAGTCTCGACACGCCTTAACAAAGCAGTGGGCGGTTTGTGAGGCGAACGCAAGACGCCATAAAAATCACGCGAGCAGCTCTCATTTAGATGAGAGTTGAACGTGCCGGAACAAAGACAAACTATGTTGTTCCGACAGCAGCTGCTTCTCTCGCCACGACGATGAAAGTGGAGAAGAAGACTCCAGGGGAAGGAGAGCATGAGAGGTAAGAGGGAGGAAGAGGATGCAGGAAGTGGAGGCGAGACGTTGAGAGGATGGACCCGGTGGAAGAGGAAGGTTACATCAGAGGCGCACACAATACATTTACGGGAGGAAGTCTGAGTAATGCAATATAATAGAGCCGGTATGAGAGCACAACACATCACGAAAGCGTTCGGAAATTTGCCATCGCATGAACCTGATTGTATTAATGATCGGGTAGATTCAGCTACTAGTCGAAAGAGAACGATAATATCACATGGGACCTCTGGTGCATTGAGTAAACATATTAAGCACGGGCCCATAAAACACTCAAGTGAAAACTACTAATGAGTGTACACTTGCAGGCCTTAAGGCCCTGACACACCACAACGACGTCAAAGAACTAACGCCAAATCACAGACCAATGACGTTGCCAATGGTCCAACATTTCCACTTTTTCCTTTCTTAAAAATTGTGCCTATGAGAAAATATGAACCATTGTCTCAAAACACCGGAGATGACACCAGAAGATCAACTATGACCCATTGTCTCAAAACACCGCAGACAACACCAGAAGATCAAATATGAACCCTTGCCTGAAAACACCGGAGACGACCCCAGAAGATCAAATATGACCCATTGTCTCAAAACACCGCAGACAACACCAGAAGATCAAATATGAACACTTGTCTCAAAACACCAGAGACGACGCCAGAAGATCAACTATGACCCATTGTCTCAAAACATGACCCCAGAAGCTCCAGCAGCACACCCACCTGTGGATGAAGTTCTTCCTCTCCAGGTACTCCATGGCGGAGGAGATCTGCGTGGCCATGTAAAGCAGCACCACAGCGTTCACCTCCTCGCGGTTGCACTCCCGTAGGTAGTCCAGCAGGTTGCCGTGCGTCATGAACTCCGTGATGATGTAGAAGGGTGGCTCCCGCGTGCACACACCTGGGGGCACCCACAACGACGACAACGCGTTACTCCAAAATAGGAATATTCAGGATGGGAGTAATCGGGGGAAACTAATGGCAGTGTCCAGCAGAGGGCGCTGTAGAGTATTTGCCTCGTCAATTAACATCAACCTGTAGAACGCAATTTAGTTAAACCACACAAATGATGAAATCCCCCCCCCCCAAAAAAAGAAAACCCCAAATAAAACAGACAACATGATTTGGGGACATAGATGTCCGGCGAGTGTGAAATCAAACGTACCCAGTAGTTGTACCAGGTTGGGGTGTTTGATTTCTTTCATTACCGCGGCCTCCTTGAGAAACTCCTCCACTTCCATTGTATCCTCCTGGACAACATGAGGGAGAGGGAGAGCACAGTGTGAGTTGGGCTGTCATATGCAGCATATGGTTTTCCCAGCTTACTTTTGAGTCGATAGTGAAAGCCACGAAGCCTCTGATAATAACTTTGTAGATGCAAGCCAAAGTCTAGGTTAAACGCATGCATAACCTGCGGGTATGGTTACCCAATACCCGGTCACCTGCTGATTAACCTGCGATTAACCTAATTACCTGATGTGACACCTGTGTTCTGTGCTTTTTGAAACAGATTTGACCGGATGTTTAAAGGGGAGCTGGCAACCCTGCAGCCCCAGAATGACAAGAAACCTGGTTGATTCTCCTTTAAACTAAGCTCCAATGGAACATGATTCCTTACATGTCATTTATTATTCATTTTGTTTTACTGTCCTGTCTCCGAGGACGTACACTCTATGTTGATTTCATTTGGCTGGGTGATTAGGATAAACCTGAGTTATGCTTCGGGAAGGGATCCTTTTTTGTAGCAGATTTCATTTGCCAAGCTTAGGAGAGAAGGCATTATAGTATTTTGTTAAGGACCGAGTTATAAAATAACTTGACCGCTGTACTTTTAGTATCTTGCAGACCAGTTGGGCACTTGTGCGCATAAAAACAGAATACACATAAAACTAAAAAGTATCCTTCATCATCTCGATCAGTCAATCTCCTCCCCGCCTCACCTTGAGTGTCTTGACGGCCACGGTGAGGTTGTACTTCTTCCACACGCCCTCGTACACCTCGCCGTACTGCCCGCCGCCCAGCTTGTGCTTCATGGTGATGTCGGTGCGCTCCATCTCCCACTTGTCGTAGTTGGGCGACACGCCGTACACGGTGGGCTTGTTGCGCTTGGGTGCCGGGTAGTGGAGCGTGGTGATGAGGCCGTCGGCCACCGTGGAGTGGTGGTGGACCAGCTCCGCCAGAGTGTTGAAGCGGCTCTCCGAGGACACGTAGAGCTGGAGGGCGGAGAATAAGTCGTGGGGGTTGATTGAATGTCTCTTTCTCGTTAATGTATTTAGCAATTGGTTGGAGGATAAGATGTTTTGTTGCAGGGGAGGATTTTAACCACCACATTATTAATAATGACCCAACTACAGGTAAAAACTGTTCTGTTGTGATGGTTTTAAGATACGTTGCTTAGCACAGGACAGGGACCGCAAACTAGCTTAGGCTAGAAACCTTGTATCGCAGGACATCCATTTCACGTTTTCAACTGTTATGTTCTTTGCATTGACCTTAACAAATAAATAAAAATTCACAAAGGACAAACAAATCCACTGGAAATATTCTCCCTGTTTTAAGATACAGATGGACATGGATGGATGACGTCATTTTAAACACATTGTGTGTATGCTGTCTATAATTTAGCTCAGGAGTGGAATGGAAGTATCCCGTTTTCAGGAGGTTTGTTACTGGGGGAGTTCTGGTCATGCTTGGCTGGACAAAGACCTTTCCATTGTCCCCCAGCCCTGCAAAACTCCCTGAATCACTTACTCTGTTTTACACGTAAGCACAGTCTGCCTTTACTCATGAATGGACTCATTGCACATGCTGGAAACAAACATTAACCATGTAAGGATTCTTTATAACAGTGGACTCCTTAAACTGGTATCAAAACATGGCGGGCTGTTTTAACAGGGTATCAGATCTCTTTAACTAGCCCATAGTACTATCGGCGTCAGCACATGGATGGCATTCAGACTAAATTAGGTCAAGCTTGTCTTTTGCACCAGGGTTCAATTTGTCACACTTAACCAATTGAAAATCGTATCGCTGACAGCATCATTTAATTACAAGGCCCAAAACAAAAACAAATGTCTAAGCCTATGTCTCTTTTGTTTCAGCAGTGAAGGCATCCGAGCTTTGCCGTCTGGTCGGCCCGGCCTGGCATCCAAGCTCAATTATCGGCAGCTAAATGATAGTTAAGAGGCATTCCTGTCATGCCTGGGGTTCCTGCAGGTAGAACGCCTCTCTCTCTTCAGAAGACTGGCTTCTCAGTTCACCTATGTTGTAAACGTCTAAACCTTTTATGACACGTGACTGCAATTTAGTTTAGCAGACATTTTTAATCCAAATCTGTCATTATTCAACAGGTAGAGGTTAGGCATCTCACTCAAGGATACATAGAGGTAAGACTGCAGACATTTATTCCCAGCAAAAGTGTTTTTCGCTCAAACTTCAAACACCCGAACCATAAGCCTATCCTGTTCATTGAACAACCGTTAAACGCAGAGGAAATCCTGACCAGAAATCCCTTCTGCACACGTCTGTTTTATCACCCATGTGACCTCTGAATAAAACCAAGGATCCTGACATCCTTTTTCTGTGATGCTAGCCATCTGTCCGAATGCTGTAGCTTCTCTATTGATCTTCAAAACAGTTAAAGATGTCCGACGAACACAACTTACAGATGTGTTGGTTAAGTTTCCGCCTGCAGTGCCGGCTCTGGCCT
>OMKP01047482.1:0-10751 GCA_900302375.1 Bathygadus melanobranchus | reverse complement strand
GGTGATAATGTAGTGTCTAAATGTCAAGAATGTTTCTTCCATCACTACTGTATCATGACTGCTTATGTAAGCACCTGCAGGCCGCGTGGTCAGGATTTTAGATTTCTGATTGCATTCCTGGAATTTCCCACACAATACAGTCCCATTGTAACCCCCTGTGTTACTCTGTTATCCATGTTCCCTTGGTGCTATGACCCTTCTGAAACATGTCATTTGTTGTATGTTCCAGCTTATCTTAAACACCTGCCCCCAGACTCGGCAGATTACAAAGACACACAAGGTAAATACACATTCTTAACGTCCATATAGAGTTCAATTAGCTCCGTAGCATTTCTCATTTCTGAAGCACGACCTTCTTCACTGTGTCCACACAGCCGCCCTCGTCATCGTGAAGGAAGTGGCTAACCATGCTAACGATATCGTGAAGCAAGGGGTGAGTGATGATCAAATGTATACCTTCACACGCCACTCATTATAATATGTCTATAGAGTCATTTCATATTTCATATATGTCCATCGATATGCTTGGTGGCGGTTTGCTGACATGCTCTATGTTTTTCTACCAGGATAACTTCCAAAAGCTGATCCAAGTTCAGTGCCGTCTGAACGGCCACCATGAGATCGTTCAGCCTTGGCGGGTGTGTACTCTACTATTTATTACAATTTAGTCATGTGGCAGACGCTTTTAGTGATTTAACGGGAATATCTTTTAGATAGATGCCATTAATGAGCAGGTAGGTAGGGGTTAGACGTCCTGCTCAGGAACGCCTACAGGTAGACAGATATTTGGGTTTTGACTTCAAACTCATAACCGTCCGGCTGGGAGTCAAAAACCGCAACCATTACTAGGCTAGCCTCTGCTCCTGCCTGTCTCTTCTGTCTTGCACTACGCAAGACAGGGTGCCTTTACGTGGTTATACTTGTAATAATGAAATGTTCTCATATGGAACTTCTTCGTTGTCGTATTTTAGGTGTTTTTGAAAGAGGGCGTTTTGAAGAAGCTGTCCAGGAAGATTATGCAGCCCAGAATGTTCTTTTTGGTAAATCTACCACTATTTTTAGCTTCCTCATATTTGCCTTTTCTTCTTTTTCCACTGAACATAAATTTAAGTGAATGGAAAATGTCTATTCTGAACTACTTCTCTCCCGTAGTTCAATGACACATTGCTTTACACCACTCCGGTTCAGTCTGGCCAGTATAAACTCAACAACATGTTGTCTTTAGCCGGTATGAAGGTGAGCACTTTACTATACCACACTATTCCTATGTATCCCTGTACATTCCAGTATCTATCTTGGGCAAAATGAAAAGGATAATCATACACGTGGTGCCTGCAATCCATTAATTGCAGGTTAGCAAACCGCTGCATGAGGCCCACCAGAACGAGTTGAACATCGAGAGCGTGGAGCGTTCCTTTATTCTGTCAGCCAGGTACGAGCCATGGTGTCTATGCACCACCGCGGTTTCCCTTATAAGGGTATACGTGGTCTAAATGCACACCTCTGGAGGAGTTGTCCTCATCACTGTTTTTTTTTCCATGCAGTTCTGCCACGGAACGAGACGATTGGCTGCAGGCCATCTCCATGGCGATCAACGACCACACAAGGAAGAAAATAAGCTTCATCTCCAGCAAGAGCACAGAGGAGGTGAGATGCAGACATCTGCAAATACATACGACCCAGCTTTTCTGTTGTTTCTGTTATGAAGACCATCGCCAATATAATTACCTTGTGATGTGCTATTTGAGCAAAGGGGATAAAAATACTTATTTTCTCTCATTAAGACTGAGGAAAATGAGCAGCTGAGTGATGGTCCATTGGGGTCCAAAGCGCCCATATGGATCCCTGATCCGCGGGCCACCATGTGCATGATCTGCACGTGTGAGTTCACCCTGACGTGGAGGAGACACCACTGTCGCGCATGTGGAAAGGTGAGATTCTACGAAAATCCACTATACTAAACAGAATACATGTTGATGATCCATTCCCTAAATCAATGCAGAGTGGCCTCCCAACCAACAAATGAGGGCAACCGTTGTTAAGCGTTAATGAACACATTAATCAAATGCTCACCTAAGATGAATGAACCCATCAGGTGGTGTGCCAAGCGTGTTCTTCCAACAAGCACGGTCTAGAGTATCTTAAGAACCAGCTGGCACGCGTTTGTGATCAGTGCTTCCTCCTTCTCCAGCAGCAGAGCAGTAAGTTGTACTCAAGATCATAAATCTCATTCATTTAATTACTGACACTGACACTATTGATTTATAAATGTTGACTTCAGATGAATGAATGAATTTTGGTTAATACATTTTTCTTTAAGCTGAGCTAAATTAACAATAAATGCATCCACTGGTTTATCATAACAATGTCCTTGTGAACACTGTAGTATCACTTGGGCTGGACAATATATTGTTATATATTGCCCAACCCTAGATCTCGTCGTAGATTTTGGATATTGTAATATCCTGATATGGCATAATTATGGTCTTTTCCTGGTTTTAAAGTCTGCATTACAGTAGTTAGTTATGTAATTTTCTGAACTTACCAGGCTGTTCTAGCTGTTCAATTATTTGCCTTTACCCACTTAGTCATTATATCCACATTACTGATGATTATTTATCAAAAAAGGAAAGGCATAACTCCGCCCTTTGCAGTTTTAGGTTTAAAAGTTCTGCTACAACGTAGTAGGACTGCTGGATCTGAGATTAGTTGCATGATAATGACAAACATATCAAGTGTAAATATTTTGTGAAAGCACCAATAGTCATTCATACAACGTTGTTTCAATATCAAGGTATTTGGTCAAAAATATCTATTTTATTTTAATTCACACAGAGGTATACAAAAATAGGCTTTACAATGTGGTTATTTTATACAGACCATTTATTTAAAGAATTACCAGAAAACATGCTATATCGTGATATATATCATTATCGAGATATTCAATGACCTGGGATAGAACATTCTGGCCATGGGGTTTAAATGTAATATATGTATTGGGACAAAACTTTGCCTCCAAACAACATTCCTGCATAAATGATAGCTGACCTTTTCACTTCGCAGGTGAAAAAGCTCTATCGACCACTCTGTCCCCATCCAGCAGGACTGCCTTTGCCTTCAGAAAACACAAGAAGATACCAGCTGCCCTCAAAGAGGTGACCATCACCATCAATCAAATTATCACAACTATAGCTCATCCATGTATGTATGTCTCATCCATATGTCGTCCTTGGCGAAAAGGTCTCCGCCAACACGGACAACTCCTCCATGAGTGGTTATTTGCAAAGGTCAAAGGGCAACAAGAAGCAGGGGAGGAGGCTGTGGTTTGTCATCAAAGACAAAGTACTCTACACGTATGGAGCAAGTGAGGTAAGCTCTCTTGTACCCAGATGCGTGTCCCGTTTTTCTTGCCAAAAAAAATGGGGTCTGTGGTTGTCCATTGTGATTTGTGGAATAAAACACAATAAGCTGTGTAGCAGTAATTCAATGGAGGAGATGGATCACAGTCACATCCCCAACTGTTCTGTACTAAAGGATGTGGCTGCCTTGGAGAGCCAACCCTTACTGGGCTTCGTGTTGAAGGAAGACTCTACAGAGAAGCTGCAGTTCAAGCTCTACCACAAAAACACCATCTTCTACATGTTCAAGGCGGACGACATCCAAGCAGCCCAAAGGTAGGTCAGAGTGGAAATTGGTGTTATTGATGTGTGATTACATGTGGATGTTTAATACAAAATGGGCCGCTTAATACAAAATACATATTTTTCTTCTTTCTCTTACAGATGGATTGACTCATTCAAGGAGGCCACGGTGCTTTAATAGATTCCAGCAAAATACATTTTGAGAAAGTAGTAGAAAAGTAGTCAAATGGATATTTTATCTATCTGTAGGCAATGGCACATGTATATTTAGTATATATATACTATATATATATATATAGTTTGCAAATGTTTAATGATTTAGTAATGTATTAATCACAGCTGGCTGATATTATTGGTTGAAAGTACTTGACTATTGATGTTTACAAAAATCTCTAGGAGACTAATTTGTTCATGGAACACACTGTTTTGTTCGTTAGACATTTAGTCTGTAATTAATCTATTTGATTATATTGACATTACACTTTACCACTATTGTGTCTTTTGTAAATATTTTAAATGAAATGAGTTTTAAAAATCAGATTCACTGGATTTTTATAACTATTTTACTGGAATAAATATTGTTATGTCTAACGCTATGTGGCGCAAATATCCGTTTAAATAAGTATCTCAGCAGTATAATAAACACATTCACACAGAAGGGGATACCGTCCGTGGGCTAACCACTAGGCGCATGCGCAAATGTTTATGATGGAAAAAAGGTCACGAACTCTGACCCTCCCACCGACTGCAGCAAACTGTTCAAATTATTAATCTACTGGAAGTATTACATGACATACAAACTTGACAACGGGTAAGTACATTGTAAATGCTGAAGCAACGAATCTCGAGGCGGACAAATCCGGTGTGAAGCGTCGGTAGGAGGGAGAATGCTCCCCAGTGAGTCTGCAAGGAGGCAGCCATTAGCTAACCTAGCTAGCAAACAACAGTAGCTCGGTAGCCTTTTCCGGGGTCCACTGTACGGCTAAAAGTGAAACATTACGAAAAGGTAACTCGGCACCCCGATACGAGTGTTGATGTCGACGTTAACGGCGTTCGTTTCCTGGACATCGTAGTTTCGTTCAGAGATAAGAGGAGCTAGGGCTACTTGGGGGGCTGTACGGAAACCAAGCTAACTAGCGTAGCCGAGTCGATGTTGTTATGATGTTCGCTAACGTCTTAAAAGGTTCACAACCCGAACTGCTCCCATCGGAAGGTCGTCTACTTCAACCCCGACACCAAAACGGGTGCGCGTTTGCCGAACCGATGTTAGTTTCGGTTGAATTCCCGTACGAACAAGACCCAACGCAGCGAAATACGAGTTGTTGTCGACACTCGGGTCCCGCCAGCGGACTGCACCACCGCGCGGGCCTTGAACCCTAGCGTGCTTTAACCCTTCAATGTTGACCTTTCACCCACAGGAAAAGAAATGCCTTTATCTTCCGTATCGATTTGAAATACCCTGCCGTCCGCGGCGTGTGTGTGTGTCGTTTGAAACCACGCCGTTCACCTGTTTTTCCATTTTACCAACAACAAGGCACCAGGCACTTTGTTTAAACGACGCAGTCGATCGTGCGCGTTCAGGCTAACACTAGCTGGAGTTAGCACAGGCCGCACACAAAACCTTATGAACAGACGTGCAAAGTAATCTTGTACATTTAACTAACACCGCGGCTCTGTGTTGAAAATGCTAGTGTCAACACAACGCCATGTTTTGCTGTTTTACTTGTGGACAGCACTACGACCGCCGCCGTTGGTTTCATGGCACGAGGAATTCATACGTTATTACAAATATGCACCTTTTCCCTGATCTTGTCTCACTGCAGCCCTAACCAGCGTTTAATATGAACCCACCCACCTAAATCACCGCTTGTGGTTTCATATGAGAAAACTACGTTTACTTCACAGATTGTAACGCCTCATGGGGCTTTAATGTGAAAGCAGTGCAAAGGAAGACACCAGAATGGATGGGCAGACCCAAAGGATTCAGCTAGTTTCTGCAGACAGTGGCATGGCATTGGGACACCGAATCCAGGTGTGGGCATCTTTCATTTGCAACGCTGGAGGGCAACATATTTACATATCTTTCATAGGGGCTTACATCATATGGTAATTTTCATTTGATCAGATGAAAGGTCTCCTATAATGCTAAACCTTCTTGGCCTTTCATAGTAGCAATACTCCCATTCATGTTGATGCTTTTAATGGAATAGAAGTACAAAATAAAAGCATACCTTTTGCTGTGAATTTATAGGGCACTAAAGATGTTATGCTCTTGGAACGGGATTATAACCCCGTGAAATATTAAAGCATGATGACAAAATTTAACCCTTCCAAAAAAAAAAAGCAGTTATGATAACGTTGTCTTCCCGCCCTGTCTTTGTTCTTCTGTAGATAGTGACTGATCAACAGACTGGCCATAAGATCCAGATCGTCACCGCACTAGAGCCTTCGTCTCCTGGGAAACAGCAGCAGTATATTCTAGCCAACGCCGACTACTCCCCAGGTGGTAAGGTGATCCTGGCCAAGCAGGAGTGCTCCCCCAACAAGGTCATCCCCAACAAGGTCATCCTCTCAGGTCACGAGGGCTCCGGGGTCAATCAGGTGCTATTCGCCTCCTCCGATCTCCTCTCGCAGCAAATCCAGGTACTGGGTCTTTTCATTTAAAATAATGCATATCATGCCAGTAATGTAGCATACTTGTGTATTGTGTGCATTTATTGAATTGATTATTTGTTTGCATATTCTTTTATTCTTGTACTTCTTCCCTGACACCCAAATTCCCTGTCAGGGATTAAAAAAGTACGCCTCATCTTAAATAATCATTGGAAAGCCGCATTGAAAGAAGCCTATGCCTACTGTCGATGTACGCAGGTGCATACGCACACTGTCTCATTTAAATGTCTCATGTTGTCTCAGTTTGTGACGGATGGCACGGACCAGTCTATCATCAAGCCGGTTGTGGAGTACTGTGTAGTGTGTGGGGACAAGGCCTCAGGTAAACAAACACACAACGTTTGCTGCTCTCCTAATTTCTGTCGTTCTTCGTATGCTTCTGCATACGTTTCAGCAGCTGACCAATGACACTGTTCTTCTCCTCCCAGGGCGCCACTATGGAGCGGTGAGCTGCGAGGGTTGCAAGGGCTTCTTCAAGCGCAGCATCAGGAAGAACCTAGTGTACACGTGCAGGGGCTCTGGAGAGTGTGTCATCAACAAGCACCACAGAAACCGCTGCCAGTATTGTCGACTGCAGCGCTGCATAAACCTGGGAATGAAGCAGGACTGTAAGTCCTCCCTTGAAAGTCCCCTCTTTGCTTATGATACACAGATTTTGGCTTGGGTTGTGCTTTCGCAGATAGATGTTATTAAGTTGATGTGAAAACCCCAAAACGGCCTGTTGTGTCAACACTGGCTTCTTGAATATTACTGAAGGTTGCCAAAACAGAGGATAAGCCTTGGAAAAATGTTCTAAGAAGAAATATTCCCTCTTGGTCTGCTCTAAGCGTAGGTCTGTTCCTTTCTTCCTTTAGCGGTGCAGTGTGAGAGAAAGCCAGTAGAAGTGTCCACCAGAGAGAAGTCTTCCAACTGTGCGGCCTCCACAGAGAAGATCTACATCCGCAAGAACCTGTGCAGTCCCCTGGCTGCCACGCCCACCTTTGTTACTGATAAGGAAACCGCCAGGTACAGATGACTCAAGTCTGTCACACACTCTGCACACAAGGGCAAGGCCACTGTGTAGACTATACCTAACCTCAGATAGACATGTTTTACCTGTAGTGCAGAGACGTCTTTTTGCCAAGTCATTACGCCATCCCACATACTCCATTGCCAAAATTTGATGTGTGTCCTAACACGGATGACGGCAAAATTAATCACATGGATATATTGTGGCGTCGGAAGCTACAGCACCCTATGACTTGGTTCATTATTATGCTTCATGACACTTAATGGTGGACTACAGCACAAAGTAATCATTTGCAAACATACCGGCCATGTCCTTTGGACATATTGTATGTTTTGTATATTTAAATGGTGAGGTTTTAAAGATAATTGTGATGTTTGCAGGTCCACCAATCTGCTGGAGTCCAGTATGCTGCTCAACATCCAGCAGCCGTTCCCCAAGCTGGAAAACAACATCCTGGTCCAAGCATCACCGGACACGGTACCTCTGACGCAATTACAGAGAGATTTTTGTTTAACCGCTAATGTAATTTGCAGATAGACAGACCTGACCTCCTGGTGGATGAAATTGCTCTGCTTATGTAGGATCTATTTACCACCATTTTGAAAAATACTTGCCATACAAGAGAGCAGAAGAGAGCACTCCTACCCTAAGGTTCTCTGCCATTTAGAAGTATTTCGTTCACACCTCTGGGGTGTGAACCAGGCTCTGCTGTAAGAGTCTGACTACCACCGCTCTGAGATGAGTGGACCCAAAAGCCACTGACGTCCACGCAGCAATCCTATAAGTGATATTGTAGTTATAACTGTAGAAATGAAAAGGAAGAATATCAGTTGATATCAAAAACAAAAACATAAAACAAAATGCTTCGATTCAGGCAGGGAAAGATATGCACTTTGAATGAACTTTTTTTCCCCCTCTGAATATTTGTTCGGAAGACCTAACGAATATTCAAAGCTTGAAATTATGTATTTGGGCCAGCCCTAAGTGACACACACGTGCATTCGTTGATGTTGATTTGAGATCTCTTTTCCTCTTGAATTTTGAGTCAAATCTCATGGTGTTTGGGGCGATTTGTAACTACAAAGTTTCTACATGACTTTGGTTTCCCAAAAATCTACGTTGTCATGTATGAGCAACTTTCTATCATTAAACTGTGAAGCGTGATAGTTTCGAAGGCTTCACAAGACTTCAATTTTTTAACACACTGACAGAAAGTTGCTCATACATGACAATGTTGATTTTTGGGAAACCAAAGTCATGCTACAAAGATGATGACCCAAGCTGTCTTAAGTTGTTTATCGCCATTTAAATACAAGCAGATAAGTCTATTTTTATGAATAGGGCACTCCACGGAGGGAATTGCGACTAAGAGGTTTATATAATGAAACCATTAGTTTACTATTTCAGCAAATAACACTGGCTAAACTGCCTGGTACATAGTTAAGGATTATTACGCAAGGGAGTATGCTTTACTGTTATTATGTTTGAGCTGCTCCACCAGAAGAAGAAACCTCAGTAGACTCTCTGATAGTAAACTCCCATGTCCCGGAGGAGTACTAGGCACTAAATGTTCTCCCTTCCCCAGGACGACCCGTGTCAGGGCGACCTGAGCACTTTGGCCAACGTGGTGACTTCCCTCGCCCACCTCAACAAGGCCCACGAGGTTCACGACAGCAACAGCGACCTCATGGGCGTGGACACCCTCAGCAACGGGGACAGCTCCATGAACGACATGCAGGGAGACGAGCAGACGGCCAGCGAAATCACCCGGTGAGGAGCCGTGCGTCAGGCGGTCCGGCCGATCGGAGACATGGGGGAGGATACGGCGATTGAAACCCGCCAAAAATAAAATGCAGATGCTCATACGCAATGGAAACGCACTGCGTGTCTGTGTTTTATACACAAGACCTAATAGAGTTTCCTCTGATGGGGTGGTCATGTGGGTTCTGCTTCTGTTCCTCAGCGCCTAATTAGATTACAACGAGTCCAAAATGGACAGTCTAAGGGTGTTTTCACATAGTCCTTAAAATTTTTTAAAAAAAAGGCCAGTACTCTGCTTTTCCCTTAATTAGTTTCTAATCCTTTTTTTTTTTTAAAACCACATTACTATTTCCATCCCATTTAGTGGTTATCCAAAGCAGCTTGTACTGATTATACAGGGAGGGACGTCTTGCTCAAGGATGCCTCCAGGTAGACTGCATTGGGGTTCAAACTCAGAAGCTTTTGATTGCAGGTCAAAGCACTAACCACTGGACTACCTTATTTTCCTCCTTACCACCAATCAAACACGTTCCTATTGACATCCGTTATTGAAATGTAGGTCACACACACAAGTAGTAAATATGTAATGACATGCATGTTTTGAAAACACTGAAGCATTTGAAATTCACTATATTCTTTCTGTATTTAATTGTCACGTCATCGGATCTGTAAACGTACTGATTGTCTTGTATACCCTCCCCACCAGAGCATTTGACACCCTGGCCAAGGCCCTCACCCCATCAGACGGCTCCACGGGTCAGTCCTTGGAGGCCACCATGCAGCTCATGTCTGGGGACCAGTCTGGTCCGGTGGTGGAGCTGGAGGGAGCCCTCCTGTCAGAAGGACACGTCCACTTCAAGGTTGTAACACAGCTGTTGTAATTTCAGATCGCACAACATTCGATTGTGCTATTTTTCCAATCTAGGCCAAATGATTCAAACTAAGCTATGGGGATTATGAATGACTTTAGTAGTTTGTTTTCGCTCTCTTACCCTCTTCTGTGTTCCCTACAGCTCATGATGCCTTTGCCTGTGCCAGAGTACCTGAATGTGAACTACATCTGTGAGTCTGCTTCACGCCTGTTGTTCCTCTCCATGCACTGGGCACGCTCTATTCCTGCCTTTCAAGCTTTGGCGTGAGTGTTCTCCTCAACTCTCTTGTTTGTTTAATTCTCTATACATATTGGTGGTCACGTCTCATTACACCTAAATTACAAAATAATGTATTGCTGTATTGTAATGTATAATTTATTACTTCTTCCAGCGGTCAGGATAATGATATTAACTTGATGAAAGCTTGCTGGAACGAACTGTTTGCCCTGGGCTTGGCTCAGTGCTCCAACACGATGAATGTTGGCACCATCCTCGGAGCGATCATCAACCATCTACAGGCAAGCTTACAGGAAGGTAAGCAGGCCTAGCAAGCTAACCACTCAGCTCTCGTCTTCCTCCGTATCTGATTGGGTCCCCACCGCGCCACGTACTTACCCTCACTAATTGTGTTGTCTTCTGCAGAGAAACTGTCCCCAGAGAGGGTTAAGTTGGTGATGGAGCACATCTGGAGGATGCAGGAGTTCTGCAATGGCATGTCTAAGCTTTCTCCAGATGCTTATGAGTATGCCTACCTCAAAGCCATTGTCCTCTTCAGTCCTGGTGAGTTGTGTGTGT